>JAPYZO010008040.1:2733-13084 GCA_030522905.1 Torymus flavipes | reverse complement strand
CGTGTAGACTACGGCGAAGAAAAGTTTATTAAATATACAGTACTAATATTATGCGCAACACTATAACATTCTTATACTTATAAATTAAATCTAAAAACTGTACCAAAATGCTGGATGTAACAGGGGGTTCACCATTGAGGGTATACTTTTGGGTGAGTGAGTTAATGAGTGCGTGAGATTAGATTAGATTACATGGTCTTTATTGTTGTACATTATATTGTACAAAATTTACAAATAGTTAGGTTTAATTTACAGAAATGTTTTAGATATAATTAATGGATATACAGAATAATAAAATTTTTAGTTTATATAATAACAGAATAATAGAATTTTTAGTTTAAGTAAGTTTTTTTAATTTTAATTTTTGTAAGTGTAAGTGGACTAGATAAAACATTGTAAGTATACGTGGACTAGATAAATTTGAAATTAAGTTAAAATTATCGCAGGTTAACAAGTATAATTTTAATTTAATTTAACATTATCGCAGGTTTACAAGTATGCTTAGAAATTAGGTTAACATTGTCGCATGTTTACAAGATCATTCGGATAGAAAGAGATGACGATGAAGATGTGTTTTAAGAAGTGGTATATATGTGATTTGGCGTAGATGAGATGGTAGTGAGTTCCATAGGTAGGCCGAAATAACGTGGAATGATCTTTTCAAGGTCTCAGAACTAAATCTTGGTATGTCTAGGGGTGCCATGTCACCCCAGATAGGGCAAGTAGCAACACGAAAATTAAATGAGACTAATAAGTAGGATGGTATTGCAGAGTTAAATACTCGGCGAAGAAAATTTGCTGAAAAGTGTTTTTTTCGCGCAGCAGTGGTTAACCAGCCTAACTCACGCCTGTAAGGGCTAATGTGATCACACCTTCTGACACCAAAAATATAGCAAATGCCACAGTTGACTAGTTTTTGCAGTTTATCATCGAGTTCCAATGCTAGATTACAGTAAACAAGACAACAATAGTCCATAATGGGAAAAGGAGCATTTGAATTAGATGTTTAGGCAGTCTCAGATTGGTGCTTTTTCTAAAGTAGTATAGGCGATACATAAGAGAATGTAAACGACGACTCATATACACAATGTGTTCTTTCGAAGAAAGCTTAGAGTCTAGAACCAGGAGGAGTCTCGTGTCAGCAGTCATAGAGGCAACACGTATTTACAAACGCTCCGGTGAAATCTGAGAATTCCGAGCACTGTGTCGGAATCAAGTCTAATAGTAAGAGCTTTCACCTAGTCTCACTCACTTTTTTGTAAGAAAAAACCAACGCAAATAGTCAATTAACCAGCTGGTTTCAATATGGAATCAGCTGTCCAGTTCCCCAATGACAGTTCTTCTACCAGTGCCACTCCAGCTAACGGAATTACAAGAAAAATGAACTACGCAGTAGCAATTCAAAGTGATCAATTTCCTAAAAGAGACCAGGGCTTAATTTTGGATTGTGTAGGAGTCTTGACCTTAACAGACTATATGGTGTCTATAGGAGAAATAGTGCAACCAAAAAACATTTTGTTCGCGTCCAGAATTTCAAATAACCGGGTCTGTTTGTATTTAACGAAAAAAGAATTAGTGAATGAAATTACGGAAAAATATAAGAGCGTGGTAATAGGTAGTGAACAAGTGACAGTGAGGCCACTAATCACCAAACAGCAGAGATTTATCCTTTCTAACGCGGCTCCTCCAATTCCTCATTTTGTCCTTGAAAAAGCTATAGATGAACTCAACATTAAGCGAAGTGATCCAACCTCATTTCTTAGGGCGATAATTACTCACGAGGGATACAATCATGTTTTAAGTTCAAGAAGTCAGACATATATAGACCCCGATAACATCAGTAAACTTCCCGAATTTTTCAAAATTGTTTTAGAAGATACTCCATATTATATATACCCAAGTACGGACATAGTTAAATGCTTTCATTGCAAGGCAGAAGGACACATTGCCAAACACTGCCCACAAATAGATGCCGAATTAAATTCTCAGAAATTAATCGTCCAACAACACAGAATATGAAAATTTACTCAAAAGTAATCATTCGAAGAACAGTTCTCAGGAAGAAACGATCACAAAAATAAACAGTGAGATACAGAAAGACACGACCATACATACACTAGTAGGAAATTCCGAAGCGGCTTTTATCATGCCCAAAAGGCCTCCTTCTAGCTGTCTGTCTAACGTCAGCTCCAGTACTCACGATGAAACAACACATACCGAAAAAAAAATTAAAACATCCGAAGATAAACCGATTCATTTAGAGCCAATTAACCAACAACTTGAATCTGTCAAAGAGTTTGTAAATGATAACAAGGAAAAATATACGATTTCATACGAAAATTTAATTGAATTCTTACACGCTTCTTATGAAAACCAGAACATACCACAACTTGCTTTGAAGTTTAAGCAGGATCTAGGTTCCTTCAACTTGATGTTACAGACCAATCAACAGAGGACTAAAGACCAGAACAGGCAGAGATAGTGAAAAAAAACTCATAAACCAAAATATGAAAATTATTTTCTGGAACGCGAGAAGTATTTCATCATTTAAAGAAGAAATACAAGTAGTAACAAAAGACATTGATGTCTTCGTATGCCTCGAGTCCTGGCTCAAACCTGCAAAAGAAAACTTTCACATACTCGACTTTGTTACATATCAGAAGGATCGACTGCAGACAACAGGAGGAGTTATTCTTGTCTTATGAATAACTAAACGATTTTTTAAAATTCAATTGTTTAAAATCGCAAAAAAAAATAAAAAGCTCATTTTTTTTGTTATAAACAAAAGCAATTGCGACTCGACTATTTGTCGTAGATAAGCGACAGTATGTTGGTTGGAAAGCTGTCATTTTTTCACAAATTTTAAGCTGTCTACGTACTCTCTAAGTGCTCTGGGAGACGAGATAATTTTTTTTTTGTAAAAATCGCTGTGTCTTCAATTATTAATATTAAAAAACGAGACAGGGGCGAAAAATCGAATTAATAGTTGTACTAACATAAAAAAATATTGCATAACATTTATTGCAAAATTACACTGTTATAAATAATCACGAAGGCGTGGGTCAAAAGTGGAGAAGGCTACAGTAGTGTCACGCGAAAAAACTGAGCATAGGAACTTCAAATCCGACACGCTCGAAATTTTTTTTCATATCTCTGTAACTAATTGATGTAAACACTTCTTTTTTTTTAATTTGGGTACTCGCGAAAATATTAACATATGGCCTATTCATTTCTCCGAAAAAGTTTATTTAACATTCTTAATTCACAATAGTTATTTCTATTAATTTTTTTTCTCCTTTTTTTCATAAATAAATAATTAACTACATTTAATTTGATGCAATGATATATATTATTAATTAATTAAACATATTTTTATATAATTCTGTATATGTGAGTGTATGTGTTTGTGAGTAGGCTTGAATTCTGCCGTGCTTTAATGTGTTCGGAAACATGTGTTCCGAAAGGCAACGAAAAATGTATAAGCCAAAATCAAAAACATCTTTTCGTTACCTTTGATCAACCAATCTATCAAAAAGCTCGTGAAATTGTAGAGTGCTTTAAGGGAACTCCAAATGAAAGAAAATTCAATAAAATCGTTGTAAGGATTGGAGGATTTCATATGCTCATGTCACATCTTGGCGCAGTCGCATGTCATGGACGGCAGTGGATTAAAAGATGTTTTTTGCCAGTTGCACGCTAAAATTTCAGCTGAAAAAGCATTAAGTGGTCACGTGTATTCCAGAGCAATCAGAGGACACATTTTAATCCAAAATGCTTTATCACATATCATTTTTTCTACTATTAATCTATCGGAATCAAAAGTATTTGTTATAAAGAATTTGTTCGAGTATGTAGGAAAATTGGAATTTTACACGTTGCTTGAACAAAATGATATTAAAGAAATAAGAAAAAAATTTGTAGATAAACTAAATTTGATTAAAGAGGACGGTCCAACAGCAGAATTATGGATTCAATATTTTAACATGATAGATCTTGCAAAACAATTTGTTCAAGCAGTAAGAAGTCGCGACTGGAACATGCACCTCGAGTGTGTACAGAAAATGTTGCCTTATTTCTACGCTAGCGGTCATAATTGCTACGCCAAAAGTGCCCACTTATATTTGCAAGATATGTACAATCTTGAAAATATAATGGACGTAGTAGAGTTTCATAAATTCAGTCGTTTAGGCTACTTTACTATGAGTGGATAAGAGTGGATAATAATACTCGCGTACAGGCGAGTGGACAAATATCGATCCGGAACGTGGCCTGATATGATCATTGGACAAATGTTGATGAGACTAATGAAAGTGAGTGGCGGACACATGGACGCGGCAAAACTGACAGTATATTTTGTAAGTGGGTTTTATCAACGATCGTTTTAATCCAAGTTACCAATACTATGGAAAAATTCTGTAATATTACTTACGCAATGTCTGATCAACGTGTCGACGCAAGTAATTCTCGTATTAAGAGAAATGTGAACGACTTTAACAAGTTAACAGAATTTTTTCAGAATCACAATCCATTTCATGTAACAGACAATCTAATATCGATTAGTAATTGAATAATCGTTGGCGATAAAATAAACTGCTACAAAACATACGAGGTAGGTTTAGAACGTCTTAAGAAAATTGTCGGCGGGGACTTTGGTTCGATCAAATTGAAAAACAAAACAAAGTATTATATTTGAAGACAGTCACTTCAACTATAAAGATAGATGATGAAGTAGTAGCGATCGATCCGACATTGTTGTTCCAAAGAATATCCATAAATATTGAAAACAAATCAGACATGCGAAAATTTTTACAATATGAACTTGATCCATATCCGCTTCTACTTCTTGACGAGGGTGGTATGCGGAAAGGACGCAAGTCTTCTTTCTATGATAATTTCAGTAAAATCACAGACCTACTTCGAAATGAGCAGGATCACTATGTAATCGATGGCGGCTTTCTTCTGCATAAAGTTCGTTGGGATAAAAATAATTCCATCGAATTTATAGTACAGCACTACGTTAATTACGGTATCAATAATTATAGTAGAAACTGTACTATGGTTTTCGATGGTTATCCCATCGGATTTAGCACAAAAAGTACAAAGGTAGCTGAGAGGTTGCGGAGAGAAAATAAAAATTTGGGCCGTGAAATTGAATTTAATAGACAAACTATTATTTCAATTTCCCAGAAAAAATTTTTAAGTAAAGACCGAATTAAAAAATATTATTGTGCGAACAGTTCGAAAAAGAAAATTGAACAACTTTAGTCGCCGAGGAGGATGCAGATTTTCTCATAGTTACCACGGCGGAAAAATGCAGCCTTACGTGGAAAACGTGGATCGTTGGAGAAGATATAGATTTACTCGTCATATTAAACAAACACAAACCTTATAATACCATCTACTTTTAAAACCAGGCAAAGGAAATATACAGGACAGTATTTACGATAGCAATAGCTGTAAACATTCAGCATTACAATATTTGCTCACGTTCATTCATGCTTTTACAGGATGTGACACTACGTCTTACTTTTTTAAGCAAGGCAAAAATAAAATTATTAAGGTTTTATTAATCGATATCGGTCTCCAAAAACAGGCTCAATGCTTTTACGACCCCAATGCGACGCCTCAAGCTGCGAGTGCATGTGAAATAGTTAGCGGATTGTATGGAACAAAGAAAGATAAAAAAGCTTACATGAGCAGCGGTATCTAAACTTCCGAAAGTCTGCGCTAAAAGGTTCCGCAAAACTAGAAAATTTGCCGCCTACTGAAGATGGCACAATCCAGCATGCATTACGCACATACCTCCAAGTGGAGCAGTGGGAAGGTTACACCAAAAATCCAACGGACTGGGGTTGGAAAGAGCGACTTAATGTTTTACACCCCATTCCCACACGAGAGCCGCTAATCCCAGACGAAGTACTACGGAAAATTAGCTGTAGATTTGAACAGGGTACAAGAAAAAGACGTGCAGCTGCTGAAAGCATGCCTTACGATGCTCAAGTATATGCTCATCATGCCATGGTGAAACCTGCACTAATGTGGAAGAAATTCTTATCGATATGGCAGATATCATGCATGATGATGCAGAATATGACGAGCAATTCGAAACCGAATGCGAAGTGCCGTCAAGTAATAAAGAATATAACAAAAAACGAATGATGAAGAAGATGAAGAAGATCAAGAAGAAGATGAAGGTGAAGAAGAAGAAATAGAAGAACAAAATCAAGAACAGAATGAGTTAGTACGCCCAAAAAAAGCAAAAAAACGTGAAATAACCATTTAAATCATACTTAAATCTACAATAAATGATTTTATAAAAACAAATAGATTATTTTTTTTATTTTATTAACTAGTTGTAAACACCCCAGCATTTATCCATAACTAATTCATTTTTTATTTATGAAAAAAGGTGTAAATTAATAAAAATAATTATTGTTAATTATGAATGTTAAATAAACTTTTTCGGGGAAATAAGTAGGTCATATGTTAATATTTTCAAAGTTAATTATTTTAAAATGAAGTGTTTACGTCGATTAGTTACCGAGATATGAAACAAAATTTCGAGGGCATCGGATTTGAAGTTCCTATGCTCAGTTTTTTCGCGTGACCCTGTAGCCTTCTCCACTTTTGATCTGTGTCTTTCTGATTATTTATAACAATGTAATTTTGCAATAAATGTTACGTAATATTTTTTTTATGTTAGTACAACTATTAATTCGATTTTCTGCCCCTTAAGGTTGCGTTTGGTAGATGTTTTTAATATCCACAAAGTTTATCTGGAACTTTTTTCTGTAAAGTCAATAGTTTTTTTGTAAACAGTAAAAAAACTGTTTTTTCGAGTATTTAATTGTTAATTAAAAATAGTTGCCATGTTAATTTTTATACTCACTCATCGGATTATGGTTCCTTCTGCCCCCCTCAATCATAGTCCTTATGAAAAAGTCGGCTTAGATTTAAGTTGCAATAACAACTTAATTTGACGATTTCGAGTTTTCGAGATGAGCAGAGCTCATTTTCAGATTTTCTCGATCTTTCCATGGAAGACTTACTATATATGGACCGGACTCATCTTGTTGAGTGGTTTTTTGATAAGACTCCTCGCATGCTTGTTCATCAGGCGAGTAAGATCTTTTCGAATTGACTATCTGCTCCGCCCTCCAAAAATCATGAACGAGCACCAAATCATTGGCTTTATGCTCGCAGCTGTTCGAACAATGAAGATATACTGATTCTAGCCCTATTTCTGAGGGTGACAAAGAGAGATTATCTGTCAAGAGCCATTCGAGTTTGGAGCTAAGTGCTATCGGTTGAAGGTTCTGACCCTTAAAAATTTGACCTTCAATGATTTGAGCATAAACGCTAGCACCGAGAAGAATATCGATGCGTAATGGTTCTAGATACATAGGGTCTACTAGCTGCAGCCCTCTTAAGTATTCGAGATTAGAAATACCATCTACGAGGGGGGCTTGTAAGTTTTGGCAGAGCTATAGAATCAACTTCTAGAGAATAAGTTGAATCAAAATGAGGTATCACAGAAAGACAAGCTACTTTAGAAGAAACGCAGCTGTGTTTTCACCTATACCTTGAATATGCGTGTGACTGGTTCTGTAATTTAGAGAAAGTAAGTTACACAAAGATCGTGTAACAAGTGAGATTAGAGATCCAGGATTGATCAGCGCACGAACTTGAATTTTGGTTCCGTTAGGACCAAGGGCGTTAAGCCTAGCGATAGCTAAAAGTACTCCTGTACTATTAGTACTTACTCCACTATTAAGGGAGACTGATTGAGAAGTAGATTGAATGGCATTAGAAATGACGAGACTGCCACAGTTTGGGCTAGAGGTGCTGGACACTGAGTCAATCTGATCAGTCTGCGAAGAACTGATTACTTGATTGCTGTCAGTGTGCAAAAAAGTGTGATGCTTAGCTTTACAAAGAAAGCATCGATACGAGGACGTAGAATTCCTTGTGGTGCTTCCCTAAACAATTAAAGCAAAGGTTTGAAGATTTAAGACACTATTTTCGCACGGGAATTGGCTTACTAAGAAATTGTTCACATCGATTTATGAGGCTCATTATAAAGTAAACATTTCCTTTTCTGATTGTTTTTGGATGAAGTTTGAGACGATGCTTGATGAGAATAAGCCGACTGAGCATTGTCATGCTCTAATTTACGAGGATTGAAATTAGGTTATAGGGCTTAGGATTATTATTTGAAGACGATTTAGTATCAGCTTCGATGGCCTCTAGAGTAAGGGTTTGACTTCGAAGTAAGGCCGGAAGTTGCTCCAAAGTGGGTGGATCGACACGGTCATCATGTCTTTCCCAGTCTTTGCGAGTATTCAAATCGAGCTGCTCGTCGAAAGCCGGCCTGGCGCAGATGGAGTAGGTTGTGGACCTCGAGGTACCCAGATAGCTAATCGTGGACCAGGCGCTCGAGTACTTTGCAGCACTCGGAGAGAAGAGCGATGGGTCTTGTGTCAGATGGCGAGTTGAGCGTTTTTTATTTTGCGAGCGGGGGAGAAAGCGGGCGTATGACGGCTTTCTCCGACTCTGATGGGATTACTACGCTGGTGATGGATGAGTTGATGAGTTGAGTGAGGCTTGAGAGAGCTGTTCTGGCGGCTAGCTTTAGCATGTGGGGCCCGATGCTTTGGACGAGGAGTGGTTTATCGCCTGGAGCACCTCCCTTTCGGTGACTGAACGGAGACAGAACTGGTGATGAAGGTCGTTGCGTAGTGGTTGTATGGCTATGTCGTTGTAGTCGTGTTCTGTAATGCGGGGGTGACGGTTGACTATTGAAGAGAAGTGGATATAGTGAGTGTCGGCGTCGAAATAGCGGAAAGGCGATGGTATGCTGGAACCGGACAGACGGAGTCGCCGGAGTTCTCTTCATTTGGCCTCGGGACTGGCGGCCTCTTCGAGACGCGTGTCTATATACCGATTTTTGGCGGAGTCGAGGGCGTTTGAGGCGGTCGCGCGTACGACACGAAAACGCTGGAGGTCAGCCGCTGTGCCTGAGGTTCGTGCTACTTTGTAGGCGCGGTCGCGAGTGCGAATAAGCACTCGCATCTCGGTGCTGACCCAGGGTTTACGGCGCGAGCATAAGACGATCGAACGGATCGGTGCACTGGCGTCGAGGGCCGAGATGATGGCTGACGTTAGCCCACGCTTAGCGGCGGATACGTCGACGGGGGACGGGCCGCAACTACTCCAGCTGTGGTCGATGAAATTGAGAGATGGTTGATGAGTTAGAGAAGGAAGTTCTGCTATGCGGATGAGGTGTTCGGTGTCGATGGCTTCGGGGAGGAGTTTTTTGAGGTTGCGAGAAAGGATAGACTTGGTGGAGGGGGTGGTTTTTGCAGGGAACGGTGAGTTCTATGAAGTCGTGGCCTGCTATGAAGGGTGCAATGGATTTGGAGTAGCTGGATATTGGGTATGGATTTTTGATGATGAAAAGGTCGATCCGGGTCTGAGAGTTGTTCCAAAATTGGTGATGAGTGGGTGCGGATGGGATGAGGTGCAGCGAGTGACGATCGATGTAGGTTTGAAGGTTGGTGGAGTTTATTGCAGTCGGTGTGGCCATTATTGCAGTCGACGGTGATGATAACGGAGCTGAAGTGAGGGAGATATGCGGACAGACAGAATGAAAAGTCGAGTGGATAATCAGCGGGTGGTCGGCGATAGATGGTAGTGAAGAGGATTTTTGTATGAGTTGTAAATATTTGAAGGATGAGGAATTCTGGTTTATTCTGAAATAGGGGATTGGAGGCGGCGAGGATCTCGACAGCAAAGTCATCACGCACATACACGCCAACGCCACGACCGTCCATCCCCTACCGATCGGCGCGATGGAAGTTGTAGCCGTCAAGGGTAAGGTGGAAGTCACCCACATGCGGGTGCAAGAAGGTCTCAGTTACAGCAATGATATCGTGGTGGGTGTCCGCACACTTAGCCTCGAGCAGCGCAAAGTGGGAAGGGGATAGGCGGTTGACATTTATATGGCCTATGAGAATTTAGCTTGGATGAGGTTTAAGAAAAGTGGGCGAGCGTCATGCGATTGCGCCCGTGGCTGTGATTGCGATTACCTTGGCACTGACGAGCGCGTTGATGTCGGCCTCGGAGGCGACCGGGATTAGCGGGCCATTTCGGGATAGTCGCATAAAAACAGTCATGTTCTTGACTAGAGGACGAACGTGTCCGAGCGTCTTGTGGTTCGCCTTCGCGTAGTACGTAAGTAAGTTCAAATATATGAGACTTTGTGACTTGGCGACTGCCATTGACTAATTTTGTGATAATTATACGACTGCGATATATTGTTCACAAATGTGAATTATGTTCAACAGTATTA
>JAPYZO010008038.1:0-17581 GCA_030522905.1 Torymus flavipes | reverse complement strand
AATATCTGTATTTTGGCTCTTATGTATA
This sequence comes from Torymus flavipes, assembly GCA_030522905.1. Lineage (NCBI taxonomy): Eukaryota > Metazoa > Arthropoda > Insecta > Hymenoptera > Torymidae > Torymus > Torymus flavipes. The sequence goes on along the minus strand of JAPYZO010008038.1, from coordinate 17,553 downwards.
GGTAATAAGCTATTTATGGACGTACAATTTAAAGATATTCAATTTCTGAATTTTTATCTCACGAACATAGTTATAAGTTATACAAGATTACTGTATGGTATTCTACATATAATAGAATTCAATATAAATATTTACATTTTATTCTAAAAATAATTAAGACTATCGTTTTTACAAATCTAGGTGGCTCAAGTAGCAGCACACGTACTTGGAATAGATATTAAAAAAATAAGTATTAAACCAGCGAACAATTTAACTGCTCCCAATACAATGGCTTCAGCTGCAAGTATTGCCAGTGACTGCTGTGCTAGTGTATGTATATTATTAGAAATTAACAATTATTCGTAACGAAGGATGTCCACAGTTGTGAGGAACTGGAATTTTGTTTTTAAGTTTAATCTATGTCACTGCTAAACTGTCAAAATATGAAGTAATTCAATAAGTAAATTCATATTTAGCGCTTAAAAAAAAGAGCAAATATCTTAGATTTATTTTCAGAATTTATTTGTTAGAGTTTACTTTATATAACTATACATATATGATTTTTACTGTACTTCACTTTTCTTTCTGTTGCAATTTTTTTTTCGAACACTCATATCTATGCGGAAATCCAAGCTTCAAAGTTTCCTCTAGATCATTGGCATTCTAATTTATAATTTGAAATAAATAGTCTACGTTTTATTTGCATATATATCTTTATCTGTTTATATAAATAAAATAAAAAAAAATAATTCCTGGCCATTCAGGCAACAAAAATAGCTTGTGAAGAGTTGGTTAAGAGATTAAAACCAATAAAAGATAAATTACAAAATCCATCTTGGGAAGAGCTTGTAATTAAAGCTCATGCAGCAGGAATAGATCTTTGTTCAATTCATGCGTGAGTTATTTTTATTTAAATTAATCAACTCCTATAATAAAAAAAAACAATGAATCAATAATAAACTTAGATACAATTTGACAAATGACCTTCCACAAGTTTATTCCGTCTACGGAGCAACTGTAGCAGAAGTGGAAGTAGACGTATTAACAGGAGAACATATAACAAAAAGAGTTGATTTGTTAGAAGATACAGGCATTAGTTTGAATCCAGATATTGATATGGGACAAATACAAGGAGCCTTTATAATGGGCCTTGGTTTGTGGACAACCGAGGAGTTACAGTACGATAAAAGAACAGGCGAACTGACTAACTACAGAACATGGGTTATTTTTAGTATAATATAAATTTTAAATTTATTATGTACTTTATTCAAGACGTTAACCGTATTTATACATTTTTAGAACTATAAACCACCAGGTGCAAAAGATATTCCAGTTGACTTTAGAGTTAGCTTTCTACGGAACTCTTCCAATCCACAGGGAGTGTATCGGTCAAAAGGTATGAAAAAATTCTGTAATATTTTTAATTTATTTTGACGAGCCCTTTTTATATTTTTTAGTGCCTGAAAATAAAATAAAAACAGAGATACTCCTTATAGGTATCAATCTGTGTGCTAACGTTAATTTCAATTAAAATTTTTTAATGTGTCTGCTCATACATGTGTGTTATAATGTTGACATTTCCATAAAACGAAAATCTTCGTATATTTCTATTATCTTTTCAGCAGAACTTTGTCACTTATTATAACGAAAATATATTCGTTTGACGCGACACTAGCTTTTTTCAAATTTTGTATGAAATTAGCTGTACTTCGATGGTTTTTTTAATAAATATGCAGATTCTTTTCTTTTTAGTAATACATTAATTACTTATGAAAATCTTTTTTAATTAGATAAATTATATTTTTCATTTAAGCAACTGGAGAACCGGCATTATGCATGAGCTTTGCTATCCCCATAGCAATTCGAAATGCACTTTACTCTGCAAGGGCTGATGCAGGAAACTTTGATGTTTGGTATGAAATGAGTAAGTAAACGTTAAAAAAGTTTTTTTGAAATTATTGATGATTTGTAAATACTTGATAATTTTTAGATGGTGCTGTGACCCCTGAGAAAATACTGCTAACGAGTCTAACGAAAAAAGAAGATATGATTATATAAATTAGTAAAAATGGAATACTCATTTCTCTATGAGTTAACACGAATAAAGTTCAGGAATACATTGTCTTGATGAAATATTGAAGGGGCTGCGCGGATGTAGAATGTTTTTCGAATATTTGAAAATATGTATTATTGTCTTTTTGCAAACTTTTATGTCAATATTGTAAAACTTCTAAGGAAAGTACAGAAAACTTAATCTTAATAAAAAATAATTTCATTTAAAATTTTAATTATGTAAAAGAAACATTAATTCGATGACAACATAAAGTACTTAAAGTTAACACGAAGTACTTAAAGTTAACATAAAGTATTTAAAGTTAAAAGCATAAAAATTAAACGTAAATTTGAAGACGAAAGCTTTACTTAATCGTTTACGATCAACGTCACTAATTTCTCACAAAGCCCTATTATACTCTTTGTCAGCTGCTCAAATAGAAAAGGAATCAATTAACAATAAGAACCAAAAGTGAAAAAAAAATCAAATAACATTTTATTAAGGATAATTATAATTTTAATAATTTTATATTTTCAACGTATTAGAAGTTCAAAATTATTAGATCGATAAGTTATTGTAATTATGATAAGTTACGGTATATCACACAGATTATTTATTTATTTATTTATTTATTAGCCGTACTAAAACCATTTTGTACAAAAGTTAAAAAGTGCTTGGTTCTCATACTTTATTTTCTCTGACTAGTGTACTGAATCAGTAAATGGTAAGCAGAAGATAACGCAATCTCGGTATTTCAGTTTTTCACTGAATACCACATGTAGAAGCACCATCATGTATCATCAGATAAGCAATAATAAGTCTGCATTATCGACAGAGAACGAGTGATCTAAATTCTAATAAAGTTGCAATTACTTTTTTGACGCAATTACAAAAGTATAATGTATATCTCATCTTCTTAAAATATTTTCAGTTCATGAATGAACCCCTGAAATAAATCTATTACTTACACACCGTTCAATGAGAACTTACTGTCAAGTTTTTAATTACGACCGTATTTTATATCATATAAACTCAGTGATTTATTATCATTCATCGGCAAAGAAGTTTCTACTGTTGTGAAAAGATCCGTTCGCCAACGTGCAAATTTTTTCTTCCACAAATAATTAAGCATCCACGACTCTAGTGTGAAATAAATAAAAATCGATCAATGTTATTGATTCGACATAAATGTACGCAATTCCTATCATCGGGGACATCAGTAAACATTGTCACTCATTTGCCACATGGTGCGGAAAATCTGGTGTTATCAGATGCCATTACAACATTGCATGTACTTTCTTTTCCTCTCGCTGCGACTTTTCCGCGCAACTAAGTAACGGGGCTCGACCCGATTTCCCCCCACGAGTTTTATACTCGCTATAGGTATGGAAAATCGCGCATGTGGGGGGAGAGCTTACATGCAGAATGCAGACGAAAGCAACGCGATGACCAAGATCGCGGTATCGTCTCTCTCTTTCTCACCCGCGCGCGAGTCTTATCAATCGCGGAGAGGACAGAGCGCAAGCGGCCGCGATAACCCTGAGGACGAAAAAACGGTGGCAGATTCGGTCGTGTATTATATATACTGAAAGTATAATAGTCTGCGTTATTTTATCGGCGTTCATGTTGCTGATATTGTGAGAAAAGCTCACGATGATGTGCGTATAGTGTATATATAAAGTGATTTCGCTTGGCTTGCAGTTAGAAAGATGGCTGTCGCGCGTTAATTGCATATATATATTCTACTGCGTCGTACTTGCGATCTTTCTCTTTCTCTCTTGGTTCCTTGACTCGGTTACAGTCGAGTTCAGCGGGCAGCTGATTACACCTAGAGCCGCTATCGCTCCGTGTTTTTCTCACTCGTCGGTCTGCGCGCTGCGATGATCTCTGCGCGACGAGACGGTGTTTTATTTTATATTCCGAGAATCGCGCTGCGTGGGATTTCCGTATTTTTAATGTTTTTGCGGGTATATTGTTGAACGAACGTCTTTGTATACGGCTGATTACAGACGTTCGTGAGTAATGGGGGTTCGCATGCGGGAGAAAAGTTACGTGACCGTTTCATTATAGGCAAGTTGTTTTTTTTTTGTTTATCAATTATTGAAGTTGCAAGAGTTGTGTTTGGCAATTATCACTTGAAAATATATTTACTTGCGCGACCTTATTATTGACCGATATTTTAAGAATTTATAAAAGGCTTTATAAAAATGATATTTCCTCATGCCACCGAATGCTTTCCTCAAAAAAAAAACTGAAGGCGGACGTGTGAACATTCACGATGCTGCTCTTTTACTATCGCGTTTAATTTTTATCTAATATCATCAAGGACACGTATACAAAAACATGTCTGCACTCGAAAAATCAAGAAGCTATTCTTATACGCAGGTTTATATAATGACTACAATCGGTAATTACGTTTTGTGTTTGATATTTTTACCTCCAACCAAAGAAATTCAAATGCTTATATAGACAAACTTTTGTTTACGCAGGCAGTTTGAATTCAAAATAACAATGTGACGAAAAGTTACTGCATAAAAATTACTTTTCAGAACTTAAGATGTAATTGTGAAAATTAAACACGTATCGAACTTTAAATATCCAGATATAGTTATGTAATAGACATCCCTCATATCCTAATCAACGATATGTACCCAAACAGTAACTCGACTAATCATCAACATAATATTGCATTTACTCGTTCACAATGAACTAGTTCCAAACGATCTTTACGGCAAACTTTGATACCATAATACTCGAACGCGAGCGAGAAAGACGACGACCATTGATCGCGAAAACTGGATCACAGTTGTAATTGCCCTCGACTAAATACCGCACTCGCGCGCGATAAGCCGCACACCATTAACGTAACGTGCCTTCTCGCCATTTCACTGTATCGAACAAGATTGCGCATTTATGTTTGTCACAGACGCAAAATCTGGCGATTCTTTTCGAAACCCGGACATGATCCCACCGCTAAGTATCGCGGAGCAACGGTGATTGATTCCGGGGAAACTAACTAACTAACCGCAGTGGGTACGCACGTTCGTTTGGAATTTTTAAAGCGACTTGCCAAGTGTCTCGGTAGACGGGGAAATAAAAAAAAAGGAATGGGAAAGTGTGATTAGAGAAGGCAGTTTTGTAGTAAAGTCAAACACGTCAGGAGTAATTTACATTAGTGATAATGAAACTATGACAGAGTTGTGTTTGTTTGTGGCAAGAACAAACGAGTCAATCGCGTATCAGCCATATATATAGGTTGAAAAAAAATTAAAAGCAATTATTAAAAACGTTACGATACCGCTATAGTTATTTATTCGTTTAATTTATTGTTACATGATGCAATTTTTTCTATATATATACGAATTATCATCAGAACATTTGTTTAAATAAGCATTGATGCCAGATACTTCGACTCGGCCGAGTTGACCGAAATCGCCATAAAATGGCTATATAGAAAACGTTCGAAAAATCGTTTCGCAAATGGGAGAAAAATGGTCGTGACTTCCAGCATATATGCATAACGTACAAAAATAAAGTTTTACATTCATAATCAAAGTATTAATTGCTCGATTGTTATTGAACTATGCGCATACAAATATAAAGCTTTAGAAAAAATTACATCGTATTATTGTTAGACATATATAATGGTAAAACGACGTTTTACAAGCACTATAAGCTTACTTAAATCCTCAATTACTGACTAAGAAAAGAATAACTTTGCAGATAAATCGTGTAAGACCTCGCGGCGGTCCAAAGATTCTTCTAGATTCGCTTATCGCTACATTAAGTCTTCCCGCGGCCGACGCGCCATTGTTAAAAATTCCTCGAGCTAGAGCCTTGAACTTCCGATATCCTCCAAATCCACCACGTCACATCGTCACAACATTCTTCCGTACAGCCTGTATCAATCATTATACAACCAACCACCATCAAATCATCTCTTTCCCTTCTTTCCAACTCCTCATCATCCTATACACTTCTACACTCGCAAACAAAGCTCTTTTTATTCGCATTGCGATCTCACCTCCGCGCCGGCTGCACTCATCTCGTGTAAACAGCCGCGCGATAAGCGCGCGCAAGAAGTTTGCGAAATCCGGGCGACGACTCCCTGCGGAGCATCATCATCAGCATCATCGTCGGCAGCCATCGTCGGGGGCAAAAGGCAAGATGACGAGAATGAGTGCGTGCGTGCGATAGACAGCCGAGAGGAGAATAGAGAGAGAGCAAGAGAGATAAACGCGAGAGAGATGATAGCGTGCAGAGCGAACTTATAAATCGGCCGGCCTCCTCTCGGTTCCGGCCAGTGCCCAGTAGACACCAGCATCGCCAGCTTCTTCGTCTTCTTCTTTGTTGTCTTCGATTTTACGTTATTTATAAACGCGTGTTTATTAGTTGCTAGCAGAGCCTCTCTTTTTCCTTCCCAGCGACTACGCTGTATACTCTCAGCCGAGTAGTTTTTCTATCTCTTTTGTATACTACGCTCGAGGTGCGCTTTGTGCATAAAGAGAGAGAGAGAGAGTGGTGCGAGATCTTCTCGTGCGTGCGCACGTTACCAGTGCTGGAATAATCAACAAAGTATAATAATATACATAAAAGTGCTCGTTTCGAGTGCTTCTGCGCGGGTGAATTATATATATATACCTTCGGCAAGTGAGAGATACAGCGCTGGGTTTCGCGGACTCGGGGACCGTCCACGGAGTCTGTATGAGGTTTGAGGACGTGATTGCTCAGAGGCAAGCTCAGGCGCGGCTGCAGACCGGCGGGAACGACGATCGTGGTGCTGAAGGGAGACCGGCTGCGGTAGTCGTCGCTGCGCTGAAGGGTTACGTGAAGGAGCTGCTGTTTGGAGCCGCCTGTTGTGGTATGCATCGTGCTTTTTCGTTTTATATATTACAGCTTTTGCAGATGCGAGCGCTGATGGTTTGTCAGAGCTTAATATGCACTGAGAACTAAATTTAATTGACTCAATTAAATCCGTATTTGAATACGGAAAATAAAATAATTTAATTGAAAGAAAAATATACTATATTGAATCGTGTGCAGATTTTATTGAATTAAAATTGAATCAATCATTGAATCAAATACGGGTTTAATTGAGTCAATCAACTTTTTCCTCAGTGTTTATGTAGGTTTTTAGGTTGTAGCGTAAGAGTTGAAATTTTCCACGTACTAATCTGCAGTAGCACGATCTTGCACATGGATTCCGAACGCGAATGTAAACATACATGGATTTTTTTCGTACAAATGGGAGCTTCGATTATATCGCTATAAGATACATATAGCTGTTGCTATTGAAATAGTATAGTTACTTCGATGATAGTATTGATTGAGAAATACGCACGAGTTTTGAAAATGTATGTTATTTAAAAGATTGCAATTGTACAATCAAAAGCAATATGGAAAATTCATAACTATTGGTTTTAATAATCATATTAAAAGTTATACGAAATCGCACATGCGTTAAATGTAACCAGTGATAAAAGATTGTTTCAACTTAACGTTGAAAATTTTGATAGACCTATAAAGACTCACAAAACCGCATCAGGGTGATTAGTTGTATCTCAGCGAGATATTTAATAAAATGATATTAATTATGAGTTTTATATTTATTTTAGTTAATTTTTTTATCAATTAGTATTTTTTTTTCTTTGAAATAATAAATTAACATTATTGTTATTATATTATTATTAATAATATTGGATTATTTTATAATTGATGTTAGTGTAATAGTAAATCGATGATATTGTAACTATTAAAATATCAATGTTTTCAGGTAACATATTGAAATTGTTTATGAAAACATGGTAACTTAACTGTTAACATGGCATTGTAATACTGTTAAAATGCATATATTTGGACATATCTAAATATACGCCTGTTAATAATTACAATGCCATGTTAACAGTAACCAAATCCTTTTCTCAGTGTGCAAAAATTGTAGTAACTTTTACTTAACTTTTATCCTCAATGTATCTAAAAACTTAATTTTACGTAAACGTAATACAACTATATCTATACAAAGTTCAAAACTAGAACACGAATAAAGCGCAGTTTCTCTCGGTTTCAAAACTATCGCCTCTGTTTGCTGATCAGATTAGCTATGAACTAAACGATAATTCCAATACACAAGCCAAGATACGAAAAGCATTGAATTTTAATTCAAACTAACATGCAAGCTATCAAAAAAAAAAATATTTATATATTTTTACTCCCATTCTAGAATGCAATAGGATGGCCGCGGTGCCACAGGCTGCGTTCGCCGTGCTCCAGGTACGCAAGAATTTTCATCGCGAGCACGACGCCAAGTTCCAGGAAGAGAAGACGGAGGACGAGAACAAGCGCCAGGACGGCAAGGGCTGTGGTTTCAACGCGAAAGTCTTGCAAGAAGGTAAAAACGCATCGTGCGCGCGCGCACGCGCGTTCGTTATCGCGCGGTCAGTGTGTAAAAATAAACTACGAGGTGATAAGGGAAGCGCGCCGGTCGGTATGGACAGAAAAAATCTCGACGTTTCTCGGCCGCGGCGGTTGCGTAAGAACGTTGGGAGGAACAAAGACGAGTTTTAAAAGAGCCGTAAAGTTTATATAGTTACGCAGAACCCTGTGTTTTTTTCGCCGGAGCTGAGTTGTATTATTAGTTTGTGAAATGTGTATATGTATACGGCTGCTTCGGATGAGCGACGAATTTACAATAGATAATATACAAAACAATTGGCTCGATACGGAAAATCGAAAAAATAAATTTATTCTTGATGTATATATACATGGCTTGTATAAGAGCGCGCATGGACAGTCTGGTGTCACGTGTACAAAGATAACTCGGTCATGAACTTTATGCATTGTCAGAGGAGACTAATTACTTTTTAGCTATATCCGAGAGCGACTGTGCTAGATTTATTTGTTCGGACTCATCTTTCGAGATAGCGCGAGTTTTGTATTATAGTACGACTAACATGCAGTCAACCGCGAGCTGCTATAATGTTAGAAAGAAAATAGCCATATATATTAATTAGTCTGCTTATAAAAAGGAATTTTGAATAGCATCTATATATATTATTGAGATTCGATTTAAACTACAAAAGTTTTATAATATCTTTGTTTTAAAAAGATGCTCATTAATTTTTCTAATTGTAACAGCTTGTTTATAATATTCATAGAGAATTAGTAGTTCCAGTGTTCATATCGATAATAATTTTAAAATCGTCTCTGCTATATATTTGATCGTCTGACTTATTGTATAACAAAGTATAATCAATACCTTACACTCACACTTCCCTACTACTTACATCACCCAATCGTCCATATACAAAATTTTATGCACCCCATTGTCAACCGATCTCCCTGCACTCTATAACAACGAATGATTCTCTCTCGTTCCAGGCCGCGAGCTCACACCACTGAAGTACAACAGCAAGCTGATGAACAGCATCTGGGGCCTCTACAATCGCTACTCGGTGCACAACTTCAAGAAGATCGACGCCAACGAAGCGGCGGCCCTCAGCGGGGCGGCCTGGGGCGCGCTCGCCCCCGAAGCGGCGGCTAAGGCTGCGACCGAAGCCGGCCCTGTAGCCGCGCACATAATTGCCGGCCATTGAGCATCGCCGCACCGCGTGTATATATAAACATATATTTCTCTCTCGCTCCTTAATTATGTATCCTCGCTGTAAGGAGGAGACCCCGCAAAAGACGAGCGCGCGTTACGTGTATGTATATAACGAAAAGCTCGTCGCCGCGGCTGGTCGGATGATATTTGTATACGGGATCGGCTCGGCGATCGGCGGAGGCATCGTGCGTCCGATCGCCACGATGATTATATAATGGTCTGTGGCAGTGATGATGATGGTGTTGATTGGTCGGTTGATTGTTTATTTCCTCGATGTGGAATGGATGGGACGCGATGTGGTTCGCGTATAAGAAGGTGGTCTGGAGTTGATGGTCGCGAAAGGCAGGTTATTGTGTATAGGTTTGATTCATATAGAGGATGAAAACGTCGGGGCGTGATAATCGTACGAAGATGTCATTTTACTTGTCGAATGCAATTTATTTTGATGAATAAAGGTTGATGAAAATAAGGAATTGTGTTACGTCTTTTTGTTGAAAGTGATGTGATTAAAGGTTACAGTTATACAGCTCGATAGGGATATAATCCCGATAACTATATTATAGTCCTCAATCGTAGGAAAAAAAATAAAAATATAATGATCAGCGTATTGTGTTGACAGTTTTTATTTACATTCAATCATACAATTCATATAAAAATACAATATAAATGCTTTACATTGGAAAAATATATCGTTTATAAACGTATTATACAAAAGATACCTAAAACAAGAGAATCACAGATTATTCAATCTTTGTTTTATATAAAATTTTGGTTTGGATACAATTTTTTTAATAAATTATTTGCCTTAAAAATATTAGTAAGTCATACAACATTTCGCATAATAAATTTATCAAAAATAACAAATCATTACGGATTATAAAATATAGTATACTTAAATGTTTAAACATTTTTGTTCAATGTTTCCAATAATTCTGTTAATTTACTGGCAATCTTTATCTGCTTATTAATTACAGTAGTTTGTAGTAATGTTTTTCCATCATTGTTTCGCGTATTTGCAACAGCAGTCAACTGTTTGGGATTAAATGTTTTTAATTTACTCAGAATCGAAATATCACCCTTTCTAGCGCCTTTAAATACTTCATCAATAATTTTGAACAAATTACTAATACTTTCATTTGTGGAAAGTTTACGTGGCGTTTCTCCACTCTTGTTTTTAATTTCGTAAGTTGCTCCATTCTTCAATAATAAAATAACTATGTTCAAATAACCATTTTTAGCTGCCACGTGAAGTGATGTAGTGCCTGCAGCGGTAGTTTTAGCATCGACAAATTGTTTTAATTTAGTATCATCTACACGACTAAGTAAAGTTTCAACTATCTGTTCGTTTCCTAGTGAAGTTGCGATATGCAGAGGTGTGTTACCTTTGTTGGAAACTTGGGTCACATCTGCTCCATTTTGAAGCAACACGTTTACCATCTTCAAATTCTGGTTACTAACGGCATACTGCAGTACAGATCTATTCTCACTATCTTTGGTATTCACATCCACACCTTCATTAATGTAATATACAACTTTTTCGTAATGATTACTTGATGCAGCTTTTAAAAAATCACTGTGTATCGACGACAGCGATTGTATAATGTTACTAATTTGCAAAATGTTTGGATTATCCGGTTCCAAAACTTTTTTATAAACGTTAAGAACTTCTTGAAAAACTTTAAGGGCGTCGGCAAGTTGTTTTTTATTGATAAGTAATTGCCCCACATTAGCTTTAGTTTTAGCAACCTGATAATGTTCCTTTCCTAGACTAACTTCTTTCAACTTAAGTACTTGCTGAAACATTTTTAAAGACTCGTTATACTTCTTTTGGTGATAAAGTGCTAATGATATATTTTCCTTTACAGCTAAGATTGAAGAATGGTTAGGATTAGCAATATGGATTTTTTCTAATTTATTCAAATTATCATGAAACATATCTAAAGCTTTATTGCTCTGATTGGTTTCAAGTAAAGCTAAACCTATGCTATTTTTCGTTGATAAAGTATCTAAATGATTTTCTCCTAATTTTGAAATTTGAACTTGAAGAATTTTTTTAAAGGCTCTTAGTGCTTTATCGAAATTTCTTCTCCCTAAATTAATTCCAGCGATAGATCCAAGTATTTGTAAAATTTCTGGATGTTCGCACCCGAGTATGGGTGTCTGCCTACGTAATATATCTTCAAAAAGACTTAATGCATCATCGTATTTTTCTAATCTTTCAAGTGCAAATGCTTTGTTTAAAAGCGTATCCAAAGTATCTGGATGTTCTGATCCCAAAATAGTTTTCTGTACATCTAGAATTTTTTGATATTCTTGTAGTGCATTTTCGTATCTGCCTTGGTTTCGCAGTATGTTTGCTATGTTCTTGTGAGTATCCAAAGTATCAGGATGATCTTTTCCGAGAACCGTGTTTTCAATATTTAATATTTGTTTAAAAATATGCATTGCTTCATCATTTCTTTCGAGACCAAAAAGTGTAGCGGCCAAATTTTTTTTTTTATTTATAACTTTAGGATGATCACTGCCTAAACGAGCTGTTTCAACTTCACATATGTGTCGTAAAATTGGCAAAGCCTCATCATATTTGGATAACTTAACTAATAGAGCAGCGATGCCATTTTGCGTGTGCACTGTATCAGGATGATCTTTCCCTAAAATCTTTTTTTGGATATTGTACACTTCCAGAAGCATTTGCTCGCTTTCATTATAAAGTCCTTTCTGTATAAGTATTCCGGCTATATCGCGTTTTGTTTTTAAAACTGTGATATCGTTTTCATCTAACGCAGCCCGTTGTTGAGTTAAAATTTCTTCAAGGCACTTAAGGGCTTCTGTATATTTTCCTTGATCATAGAATGCTAATGATAGATTATATTTAACAGTAATATTTAATTCATTATTAGCTCCAAATAAGGACTCTTGAGTTTCAAAGATGTTCTGAAAAATTTTTAAGGCTTTTTCGTATTTGCCCAATTTTGAAAGTGATCCAGCTATATTGTTATTTGTTGCTAGAAGTCCAGGATGAGAAGGTGATATAGTTTTCAATAATTGAGATAACTCATTTCCAAATGTGTATGCGTTGTCATACCTACCACAGTTAATTAATTCAACGTTAATATAACTTGCGACCGGAGAAAATCGATCGACGATTTCATTATATTTACATGAATGTCGCCAAATAGATAAAGCATGATCTAAGGTTTGTGGATTGATTTTATTCTCATCAAAAGACTTTAAAGCTTCGATCAAAATTTTTTTTTCTTTATTTTTCTCTTGTAATTGTAATCGAATTACGCGTTGCAGTAATCTATGTATGTTAAGCTTTGACTTTTCTGCATTGATCAATGAATATTGCTTTAGAAGTTCGATAGCAGCACCTAATTTCTCTTTATCATTCACCAAGTATAAAAAAATTTCGGTAGGGACGTTTTCAGGACATACATACGACAGAATATTTAAAATTTCTATAGCATTATTACCAGCTTCTTTCTGTTTTATCGTATCTAAAGTAACATTCCACGTAGTAAATACAGTTTTAGTATATGTATTATCGCTATTATCTGAAGAATTAAAATTAAAAATTTTTTTTTCTTTATATATCTTTAAATAATCGTCAATCTTAAACTGCATTCCAACATTATTTAGATTTTCATTCTGCATTCTTATATATGCTATAGCTTGTTGTAATGCTAAAGGCAAAAATTGTGTTTCCCTTCCAAGTCTCATCACGTCATTTTTATCATTTTTCAAATTAAGTGATTTGGTAATAAATTCTTTAGCGTCTTTTTCCTCAAATACATCCAACTTTAGCATCTGCACGTTCTCGGGCCATTTCTGATTACGGGAGGTAAATATGATGTAGGGTTGCAGTGAATCTACTGGGAAAGACGGTAAAAATTCTTGTATGCCACAATCGAACTTTTCTTGGCTCTTATATTTTTCAGCATTGTCAAAGACAAAAAGACTTTTGCTATTCGAAAAAAAATTGTACACATCTTTTCGAATGGAAGCTATGCCTTTGTCCTTGCCGTTAGCATCTTCTGTATTAATGCCTAAGTAATCACGACCTAATTCGTGAAATCCTTCTTTTAGAGTTTGAAAACTTTCGGCATTAATCCATATTACTTTGTTGTCATAATTATTACTATACATTTTGATATATTTTCGGATAAATTCAGTCTTGCCTATCCCACCAAGACCCGTAACGGCAATAATTGGCAATGTTTGAGCTTTCTTATCTTTTTGTAATAATTCGTGTAGATAATTTAATTGTTGCTCTCTCCCCACAAATGATTCGACTGGATCCCTTACATTAAACCATATAGGAATCCCTGTTTTTATTTCATCGAAGAATTTCTTACCATCTTCATAGGACAAAAATTCTTTCGATTCTGAACGTTGCAGCCAATTTAACATTTTCATGAAAAACTTGTTGTATACATTTTCTGTCATAATGTAATCAAACTCTTTACCAATTTCAGTTTTAAGAATATCGCCTAATTCTTCTTCGTTAGGTTGATTTACAGCAAAAACAAGATGTTTGATAAAATCATTTAGTTCGTCGTCAGAGTATTCTACTGTTGCCGACTGTGTTACTTTATTTAAATTCTCTAACTTTGGTTTTAATAACGAAACAATACTTTCGTCAAATTTGTATAGTGCAGGATTTTTAGTGCTCTTAAAGTTTAATATATCATCTTTATCTAAGATTTTTTTAACTGTAATGTTTGCATTTTTCAAATCATCAAGATCTAAACCAATATTGGTGCAAATAGTGATATCTTTTATTACATTACTTCTAAACAACTTTTTTTTCTTACAACCTTGATATGAGATGAAGTATTTTATCAAATTGTAATCACCGTCTATTTTTGATAATAGTTCACTTGCCGTAATTTTTCTGGTTTCATCTACTCTATGCTTAGTTTGTAGTAATCGATATACTGTTCTACTATTCTGACTGTATTCAAATATGAGGTCATCAAACTTTTTAGCTTCTTTGATTTCCGTACCTAAACGGAAAGAATACTTATGAGATACTCCTCGATACAAAAATAGCATTAACATTTTCAATTGATAAATATTGCCGTGAATCGCATTTATTCGTTTCGTTTGTTTCTTCATAATTTTGCTATCTGCACTGCTAACTTTATTTTCTTGACATTGTATAGCGTCTATTTTCATATATACAGGATTTTCTAAAATTTTCATAATGTCCCGTCTCTCAATACCTCTAGCAATATCCATTGCTATTTTGTCTTCATTGTTTTTAATTTTTACACTTGCTCCTCTATTTAATAGCAGTTTAACAACTTCTAAATGGCCATTTTCAACTGCCCAGTGTAAGGGTGTGTTAAAATCTCTATCTTTAAAGTTTATGTCTGCTCCTTCTTTTATTAGACGATTTATATTTTCTAGATCACTCTCACTTGCTGCAATAAGTAATTCTCTGTTGTTAATACTATTCTTTCTTGCTCTTTTTCTGTCTTCCATTTTAAGTCTGATTTTAATACAATATCGATACAGCGCAAAATAATTATTTTCTCTTTTAACAAATCTTTAAATTTGTTAAAAATTATTTCTTATTTTTATTAGTTTGGATCATAAATATGATCGGACAATTTTATTTTAAATCTTTCCTTCAATTTTATTAATTGAGTATTATTAATATTTTTAATATGGCTTAAACTATTCGTTTTTTAAACATATTAACATTTTTATTTTATTTCAGTCCTTGAAATAAATGAAATGCAGAATTTGATATGTTTAAAAAAGAAACTACAGTTTTTTATCATGATAAAAAATATTTCCTTACCGTACGTAGCAAAATTTAAGGTAGTCCATATTCAAATTTATTATGATAATTAATTTTTAATTTTGTTCCAACTGAAACGAAAAAGTCAAATTTTTATTTCAAAGAATAATTAATTTTGTAAGCACTACTCTACTGTATAATAAAATCTAGTTTCACTTCTCATTACTATACCTTTTTCTAACGAAGTACATTCCAACATGTATACCGTTCCTTCATTTAACGCCTTTTTCATAAATCTAATTAACATAATCCACAATCATAAATATTATACGAAAGAAAAATAATTACGGGCCTTCACGCGAAAAAAGGAACAAATATAATTATTAAAACGTGTTATTTTTTTCATATCAAGGCCCAACGTTTAAGGGAGTTCTGTGGTAAATAAAAATAAATATCTGTGTGAGAAAAACCTGTGTAAAATTCCAAGATTCTGGGCTGCCTAGTAATCGAGAAATTAATGTTTTTATTTTTTGCTATTTAACATAGGCTCTTATGGAAAACCAGGATTTCGTTGTATATTCATTTGCTTATAAGATAGAAATTAACGCTAAGATATTTTTGAAAATTTATGTAATCGAAAGACAAATATCTCATGAAAATTTATTTTCTTGCAAAAGTACCATTCGATGCCTATATATAATTTTACGAAAAAAAAAATGTCTAAAAGCGAAAAACATACATTTAACCTCAAAATATGAGTCAAATCAACTTCTCAATGGTACTTTATATCTATATTTAAGACTATTAGAATAAATATAATTCTCTAAAATGAAAATATTATTGGTATTTGGTGTAAGTTTATTTATAACAACATCTGTAATAAAGTGAATCAACATAAGAGATAAAAAGTGCACTTGTTTTGACTAGGGATGTAACTACCATAGAACTACCATAGAACTATCTTAAATTAACCTTGAACTCAACGTTTAATGAACTATATAGTATATTACACACCTACAGAGAGTAAAAGTAAAGAATGTCCCAGATCGTATGTAAATTATCACCCGAGCCGAAGACGAGACTGAATACAATTTTAGTGCGAAAATACGTGTCCAATCATTTTGAGAGAAGAATCACATTCTTATATTCCAAAATGATCGGTGTTTTAACTATATAGTCGGGCTGTTCGATTTGAGCACATAAATAATTCGTAAACAAATTATATTATATGAGTTTTTCAATTATGTACACGCCCCTACGACAGAAACTACCTTACTTATAACGGCGATGTCGCCGATTCGGTTTCTCATGCATATCTATATTATTTTCTACATCCTCTGCCGATACCTACTTTCGATTACAGCTGTATAACCTATAAGTCATTCTTCCTCTTCACTTAAGTACTTTGTTCAATCTAGAAACGAAGGTAATATGCTATGTTTAGTTTAACTTTAACTTCGTTTTTCATCAACAAAACAATACTAGATATTTAAACAAATTATAATTATAAAATGGTTTATTATTATTTGTATTTTTAATGTCACTAAAATGTTTTTTATTTTTATAATTATCTAGAAATTGTAATATCTAATTAATTTATGTCATCATTCAAGTCAAATATTTACTTGAAACGTTGAGTTCTTAGTTTTTTTACTACAAAACAATCATACCTACACCTACCTACTTAATTTAAAATTATTTCAGTGCTTGTTGAAACATCATGAAGGTCACTATCAGATGAATTACAATGAATCTTTCTTAGAAAAATTCATTTCACTTGTTTATCAAAATTTCAATTAAATACTTCAAATGACTTAACATTTCAAAATTTTAATTCACGTTTGCAGATATATATATATTAACGCCGTCGAACTTTTGATATCTCTATTCTATAAATTCTATTCTATTGTATACTTGATAAATGATAAGTATGTGATTACTAGTGCCAGACGTGGCGCACGCAGTGTTACGGTCAGTTACGGACGTTACGGTCTACAAACAATCGGTTATCATGCTTCGCATGCCCAGAGCAAATGTGGGAGATTTGAAATCTTGAAGTTGAAGATACACCGTGGATCCTGCAACATAAAAAAGAGAGGAAAGGAAACATCTACTTCCTCCTTACACGTCTTTTAGTGTCTCATTATATGGTGCAAGATACGTTTCTGA
>JAPYZO010008036.1:0-11119 GCA_030522905.1 Torymus flavipes | reverse complement strand
TGTATATTTTAATTATTTATATTTTTATTATTTATATATGTTTTAATAACTTAACTTTTTTTCAAATTTTATATTTCACTGAGAATAAACTTTTTCACCGCTTTGATGAAAATAATTTTATTCTCAGTGAAATATAAACAAGACCGACCGCTAGCGAGTAGTCGTTTTGAATTGTGCGGCTTCTAGGGTCATAGGTATCTTTTCTAGAATCATTCCACTTCTTGAGGCAGTATATACTTTCTGCGATCAACCAGCATAACTGCAGTCAGGATTGATTGCAGAAAGTATACTGATTCCAGAAGCCCTGTGATTCCAGAAGACCTGTTGGTTTTTCTGCTAAAGTGGTATTGTCGAAATAGGTAACATTTATTAAGTTAAAACACAAAATTTTGTAAAAGAAATATTGTTACGAGTGAGAACCCGCAAATAAATAAATAGAGGAAGACCCGATAAAAAACGGCATGGCGTGACTCAAGGAATCTAATCCCGGGTCTTCCATTTTCGCGACGAGTGGTCTGCATGACCACTGCGCTAACGATGCCGATGCACATCTTTCCTCGAGTCGTCCTCATGTCACTCGATGCAACTTGGTCGGCTTCGTCACGTTATGCTTACTACTGCACACGTAACAAAAATGAAAAAACTGATATTTGGTAATTGTCTGACCTTTTTATAGCGTGTTTATCTATCAGATTTTGCGTCCCTTTTCGTGAAATTTTAATCTCACACTTAGTAAGTACTGAGTTAAGTAGCAGGTTTTCGAAGAAAACGCCGAAGAAATTTGGAGTAAATGCAATTGATTTATAAATTCAATAAATAGCACGTAATTTGCAATTTAGTAATTACTACATAACTACATAAATATAATTTCCTTGATCATTTTGAATAATGCTTTTACGGAAAATCACATATGCAGAAAGAATAAAATTTTACATGAAAATATTCATTAAAACAAATTATTTGATGTAATTTATCAATTCTCTTTGAGAAAGCATTCTGATAAAGCAGTTAGCAGCGGTTTATTTCATAGTAAAAATAATTATATTATAGTTGCATTTAGACTAATTTTAGTTGAAACTGCTATAATATCGTATATTTTTTTACTAAAAACGACAGAAACTATAACTATAATTTGACAATTTAACGACATAGTAGTAACGTATACATACATTTTTCTCCGTGCATTTAAATGTAACAACTAATAAACAACACAAAGCTGGTTTATTCTTTGACGATGTTCAACTAATTAGCATACAATTGAAATTTTAACAAGACTTTTTGGCTATAATTCCAGATTTATCGCCAATTTTGTGAATAGATAAATAAACAATTACGTTGTTTACTTTATTTTTCAACTATATTTAACCAATCAGTGTACTAATAAAAATTTAACAACGCTTTTAATTTTATAATGTTTTTTTTTTATTAAATAGATACATACCTCATTTTCATGGATAACATTGTTTATATATTTTATAGTACTACCTAAATTATACATAAATGATGATACAGCTTCAATAAAAAGATCAATGTCTTCTTTTATGCCTTTAAATCTTATTACCTGCAAACGTGAACATTTATTTAGTATATAATAACAAGAAGTAATTTATCAAAAAAGTATTGTGTTAAATTGTTTGCCACAAAAATTTATTTATTATAAATTTATACATAATATAACGGGATACGGATTTGGGGTTAGTCGGCGCATAGTTTCCTGACTTAATTCCAGATTTCCACATCAATTTTGATACTTTAAACATTTACGCTGATAACTTTTGCCATATTATAAAAATTTCAGTGGGTTAAAAGTTAACCAAAATAAATAGTTTATTCTACTTTTCACACGGTTGATTTAACTTGGATATGACAGGTTCATTTAACTTACAACTATATTGGTAGAAATAACATTAAAAAAAGTAGGATAATCTCCGTTTTATATAAGTGAAAACGGTATTCTTATTTTGAATGTATGTTTTTCCTACAAATGAAGTTAATTATTCTGTTTTATACTAATGTAACTATTTCCTAATCTAGTTGATTTAACTGGTGCAATTCAGTTAGATTAACTTGATTTTTCCGTGTAATATAAACTTCAAAATCTATGAAAATCAAAAGTTGTTTCTTTGAAAGTCGATTTAGAAGAAAAATTTTGACTTATTTCGGAAGAAGATTGACAAAGTTACAGCGCCTTCTCTCTCTCTCTCTCTCTCTCTCTCTCTCTCTCTCTCTCTCTCTCTCTGTCTCTCTCACTCTCTTATTTCATTTACATATACATACGAAAATTTTTAAATGACTCAAAACATGTTTTTAATATGTTTTCTTGAAAAGTTTTTTTCTTTATGAAGCTTCCTCTATGAGGAAGTAATACACTTCATCAATGTTTTGTGAGATTTCTCTATTATTTAATAAAAGAATCTCTTAATTTATAAAAATATTATTAATTATATTTTGAGATAGAGATCTATTATGGACACAAAAAGTGTTATAAAATCATGTATGCCACTTTTGATTAATGTCAATTTCTTAAATGCTATAGATAATACATAACCAAATATAAAACTACAGTGTTATAATTGATTACTTATCATAATTTAATAATCAGATGTAATTAAATATCAAATTGTGGTATTAAATGTATTTTTTTAATTTAGTTATAATGAAATTTCATCTTGAAAGAAAATTTATTCTATTATTGTTATTTATGTACCTTAGCAACTAATATAATAGTTTGCTGTGTTGCCCAAAAATATCGACTTATCTTTAAAATTATTTTATGTTGAAAAGGCCATGTACCACTACCAGATAGAAAAAATTTACTGAATACGTAGTACTCTTCAATACGACTCTTATTGTTCATGATATATACTTTTCAGTTGAAATTATGTGAATAATATTTGTTCAACTTGTTTCGTTATATGATTCGTAGCATCCGTTTTTTTTTAAATTGTTGACTCAAATCATTTATTCCTTAAATGACCTTTTGAACTCGACTTCGCTCTCCTCTTCTGCTTCTCATGAATCTATACACTGCATTCTCACATTTGATTGTTTCAAATTAAATGCTTTACGTGAAATTTACATATCTAAAGAAGATAAATTTTTTGTATGGATAGCTTGCGAACTTTTACAGCTTTGATTGGCTTTTTATTGATCGTGCAGGAATTTCCCGCTAGGTCTTGATGTATTATATTTAAAATGAATTTGTTCATTGCAGTGTAAATGAAATATACATATGGGATAATAGACTGCAATTTTAGTGCTTCATTTCTGCAGTTAAATAATTTGAAACAATAAACGTTCTACAATACATACTCTTACTGTACATTGTCTAATTTTTATCAACTACAATTCTCGTGAAAAATTCTTTACGAGTAGTATGCAGTTTAAAAAATACGTAGTTTTAATAATTATACTACAGTACCATAATTTTTTCTAAAATTTTTTTATGTGAAAATACTAAGACAGAATTTAAAAAAAATTCACGTTCTAGTCTACAAAAGAAGAAATATAGGTAATCCAAATTCTAAAAAATGAAAGAAGTCGGTTGCTCTTTCTGATACATTTTAACTGAATTTATTTTAGTACCCTTTCATTGAAAAAAAAACCCAAAAACTGGATTACCAAGAAAGAAAACTTAACGTAAAATAAAAACGTGTCTACAAAATAAAAAATAAATTTTTGATCCCTGATACACACACACGTACGTGTGCGGGAGTCGCGAACAAGTGGCGGTGGTGATCGGTTGTCAGAACGGAACGATTTGAATTATCTTGATCTAAGGAGTTTTTCTTTGCAAAATAGGGTGGATTACTTTTTCTAATCTTTTCTTCTTCTTCTTCTTTTTCTTCTTCTTCTTCTTAAAAAAAAAAAATTTAAGGAAAAGCTCCAACATGTCTGTTGATGAGACATATATGTTGGAGGCTGCTAGTGGTGGTGTACAATCAATGGATCAAGATACTACAACTTTTTCTCAATTTGAATACAATTTGGATAAAGGTAATGTTATTAAATGTTCTAAATTAAAAGAATTACAGAAAAAACAGAGTTTAACTGCAATTATGAAAAAAAGATTTAATCCTTTATTTTGTACGGTGTACATTATTTAAAATCATTTTTATACGTCTAACAACTCTTCAATACTTTATTTTACACGAAAATGTTAAATAGTAAAACGTTTTGTTTAAATATTATCTACAACTTTTATATTTAACATTTTCGTGTAAAATCAAATCGAATCAATTTATACCCAAAAATCTCCCATTTTATGTATATTTAGTCGTTTAAACTTGTTTTTATATGTCTAACTCGTCAGGAATTGAGTCACTCGTCAACTCGTCAAATATGTTAAATATAAATTAGAAAGAAAGAAGTAAGAATTAGAAGATAGCTGAAAATAAATTTTTTTTGGTAAATATAGATATTTTAATTCTCTTTCGAATGCCACCCATCCCATTTAGATACATAAAGCCGATTTCGAGAAATTACGATTTAAAAAAAATGTTAAAAATTTTTTAACCTCAAATATCTTTTTTCGTAACGAACCGATTTTCTTGGGCAACGAACTCGATCTATAGATATATAAAAGCTACATCTGTGCCAAATTTCAAGACGATTGGATAATTTTTGCACTTGTTATCGTACGACAACGAAAACGCAAATTTTTTCTAAAATAATTTTTTTCTAAAAAACAAATGACGGTAATCCCTTAAAATTTTAGCCACATATACTGTTCAATGTGTAACAAGTGATTAAAATTTCAAGTCGATAAATAAAATATTTTTTGAGATATTAATTAATGAAATATGAAAACCTTTTCCTTAATAACAAATGACTGAGTGAAAATAATTTAAACTTTAAAAAAGGAAAATACAGGTAATTTAAATACCTTTCTAGGAAAGTTTATTATATTATGTAATAATGTCTGTAAGATATAAAAGAAAAGGAAATTTCAAAATCGTGTTTAGGTTAAAAAAAAAACAAAACAATAAAAATTCAAATCCATTGTGGTGCCGAGTTTTTTTCGTCAGACGAAGAGAATAGGCTTTATCCGACGAAAATCGGTCGATTCGTTTCGGAAATATAAAAAGTTTACATACACACACACGCATACATACATCCACGAAAAAAAAATTTTCAAAATTAACTAATATTCACATTTATCGCCTTAAAACATCTTTTTGAACATTTTTTGTCTCGAAAATTTTTTTCACCGTTACAAAGCTGCCCCTTTGAGGAAGCAAAAAAAATTCAATAAGGAAAATTACAAAATTAAAATTTATGATACCTATATAGGCAATATATGTGTGTAAATTTTTATTAAGATCATACAATTGCTTTTGAAGATATTTGGTATTTTAAAATAGTATTTTTCGATACTATAAGTGCAAGAAAAAAGATTTTGGCATGAGTGCGAGTTTGTTGCAAGTTTGTACAATCACACTCGTGTCAGAATCATTTTTCTCACGAGCATCGAACACTATTTTTTGACACATCGTGCGTAAAGTGCTATTTTAGCGTACGCTTGAAAATCTAAGCATGTGAGAAAGTAGTACTTTAGGTATACGAAGTGTCAAAAAGTGTTTTTCTTTGACGCATGATAACTGGAGTAAAATGAGCAGAATTGTTTTAAAATTTTGTGGATAAGATTTGTTGTATAAGTTCTTTGGGTAAAAAAATTCAAATCATACTTTCTCAGGAACGGCTTTATTATAGACATGAAATTTAAAAATAATTTTATAGTCGGGGGGCCCACAATACCTGCCGTGGCCATTTTGAGGTCCCCTCTAACACCAAAGCATTCTTGGTCCCCTTAAACACCAAAGCTTTTCTTACGTATTTTGACCTCCTGAATTCGAATTTCGAAGGTGTTTTGCTGAAAAATGTGTCAAACAAAAGTTATAAACAATTTATTGTTAAAATCTCGAATTTCACGGTTTAAATGCGGATAAAACATTTTTCATAGAGTTCTAAAAATTATTGCATTAAATGCACTTAGTTTTATAGTAATCAACGATCGCTATTCTAAAAATTGTCATTTTGTTATTTATCCGTGCGCTCGTAAGTAATCTTCTTTACCAGCCGCGCGCCTGGGGTACGCTCGATCTCGATTCGTGCGTATGCAGGCGCGTATGCGTATACGAGCGCACGGATAAATAATAAAATGGCAATTTTTAGAATAGCGATCGTTTATTACTATAAAACTAAGTGCATTTAATCCAATAATTTATTAGAACTCTATGAAAAATGTTTTATCCGTATTCAAACCGTAAAATTCGAGATTTTAACAATAAATCGTTTATAATTTTTGTTTGACGCATTTTTCAGCAAAACACTTTCGCAATTCGAATTCAGGAGGTCAAAATACATAAGAAAAGCTTTGTATTAGAGGGTACCTCAAAATGGCTACGGCAGGTATTGTGGGCCCCCGGACTATTATCACTGATAAAAAGAGATCGAGCAGTCAACATAAATACTTGTTTTTTATGCAAAATGAGTACTGTCAGATCAAAATTAGCATAGTGTAAGATTTGAACTTACACAGAAAAACACCATGTATGTACATAGCTAGAGATATTTTCTAAAACCGATGTCTCTGATTAAAAATTTTCCAAAACACATTTCTATAATTCTTTTCACATAACATTACACTAAAGTTTCCTTTAAGAGATACCAAAAATTATCCAAGAAAATATATAACATACCTGTGATTTTATAACGTCAATGTATTGTATAATCTGAGAATGCTGAAAATCTTTACTATACAACATTATCAAGAGATGCCAAATTTGACGTATATGAAGTTGAACATAAAGTAAAATTTTATATGTAATGTATATTTGAAAATAAGAATATTCAGTATTTGACATTTTAAAAGTGTGCACGAGACTTTGCAAGACTTTCTTGTTTTACTCCAATTGAACAATATATTAAAAGTAATTTCATTTTAGTACTAAACATATAGTTCTTATGATTGTCGTAACATTACTTTGTGCATACAAATTATGATATGCCATCTCTTTGTTATTTGCGATTAATATTGACTACACCGCAAACCATTATCTTTATTCTCTGAAATTAATATAAGAAACGAAAATAATAACTGTACATTTAAACACTAGAGTATAGTTGTATAATTTTAACATGAATTATATAGATTCTAAATGTAATTACAGTAAATGTTAAAATTAATAAATTATTGCTATAATATTTCATTTTTTCTATAATTAAGCAAATTATAGATACTTATGTATGTATAACATTTTTCCTATTGAGTTGTATTTTAATCATTATTAATAAATTTGTATGATTGAATGCAGTTCTTTCTTTGTTGACCATAGTTTTATAATACTTATTTCTACATTTAAGAGAATAAAAGAAAATGATGCAAGATTTGTAGACAAAATAAAATTTATTCTGAGAGTTAGAACAATGTAAAAATAAACAATATTAATCCGAGTCTATGTTTCTTGTAATTTATACGTATGTTTTTAATTCCTTATAATTACTATATGCTTGATTGTATTACATTAAAATACGAAAATAAAATTTCATGACCTGTAAGAAAAGTTAGTTTGAATCTATTTGTAAAATTATACATTTTAGTCAAACATTATGAATATCTAAATCTAATCTACGCCTTCCTGATCTAACCACGTATACACTGAGAGAAGAAAATGTTTTCTCTAAATAACGTATATTTACTATTAACTTACCGGCTACATTTTGGTCGAAATATACGGGGAAACCTGAATCAAATGTGATATGTTAATTTCCTACTTATATTTGGAGGAAACGTTTTCTTCTCTCCGTGTACTATTGAACAAATTTTAAACATATTTACAGAAATATTTCTATGTCTTAATGTGTATCTAATAACTCAAAACACTTTTATAAATAATTGTTTATAATATTTTTTTCAGATGAACCAGCTGCGAAAAAAATCCAAGCAAGTGATCAGCCAAAATAAGAAAAAGGAGACCCCTGGGACGCCACTGTTCTGCTTCCAAGATAAGAATATTTGGCAATTTGTACCTCAAAAGAAAGATAATAAGAAGAGAGATAAGAAATGGCAAAAACCTCCCAACAGATTGGCAAAGGCGCGAACGATGGAGAGCGGGAGAACTATTTCCTGGGCAGCATGAAAATACCCTGTCGGCCGCACGCCAAAGTGGTACTGATCAACCAGCTAAAGGTAAATCTTACTCACATGAACTGCAAAAGATTGAAAAAGGTGTGGAGCCATCAGCGTCCCAAACCGCGTTTAAAGCTATTAGGTGGGGAGGCATTGTTCCAGTTCCTTGTTTTAGGTGATTAGTTAATAATTGCTTCCTCCTAGGGGAAGCTTTATGATAGTAATTTTTTGAGATGTTATAAAAACATGTTATAATTGTTTTCCGAGGTGTTAGGAATCAAAATACATGGTTTTTGAAAAATGTATGGATGGTGTGTGTGTGTGTGTGTGTGTGTGTGTGTGTGCGCGCGCGCGCGCGCGCCTGGATCTGAGCTTCTACACGGTCGATTTTAACCGAACAGGTCTCATTTTTTTTCGTTTTTTATGTGATGGCGGTTTAAAAATCCGTTGATTGGGCCGATGCGTTTTTGTTTTATTTCGAATTTTCGATTTTGTCAAAATTTATTTTCGCTTTTTTTTAATGATATAGGATCGAGATATTTTAATCGGATAGATAGCATTCAAAAGAGAATTAAAACATGTATATTTTCTAAACAAAAATTTCCAGCTATCACCGTTCTTTTGTTTTTAACAAAAACGTGTTTTTTTTAAAAAAGCTTGTAACTCCAAAACTAAACGGTCAATTTTTTGGTGAAAAATCATGATAATGCAGAATATGAATAGCTATAATCTGTAGATATGACAGATACGATTGAATTAATTTTTATCTTTTCTTTTTCAGATAAGTTTTTTTTCTGCCGATCGGCGGCAGTCGTCACGAACACACTGGATGCTCATCGAGCGTCGTCAGCATAGCCAGCCGTATAGTTACCGATGCGAATGCCGTATCTTCCAAAAAGCTTGACGTCGAGAAGATGACATGGCTCGTGGTTAGCGTACATGGGAGAGATTGAGAAGGTCTCACACAAAGGGATATTAACAGAAACGCGCAGCGTTACACTCCATATCACAATATTTACACGACAAATAACATAATCTATAATTTTAAAATGAGTTGAACTTTTAAAAAAGCATTTTCCGTATAAAAATTAATATTTTATGCCACTAAAAGAAGATCGAAATCTTCTGTAGAAGAATCA
Source organism: Torymus flavipes (assembly GCA_030522905.1). NCBI lineage: Eukaryota > Metazoa > Arthropoda > Insecta > Hymenoptera > Torymidae > Torymus > Torymus flavipes. Next base: position 1,849 of record JAPYZO010008036.1, on the reverse strand, counting down.
ATCTGTGTTCTAATCAGATTCGGTGATTTCAGATAGAATTTTGAATTTTAAATTGATTTTTTTTTTAAGCAAGAAATATTTGAAAAAGTTGAAAATTATAAACTTATATATGTAAAATTAATGCAAAAATTCTTAATAATGTATTTTTTCATCTCTTGCGTATTTATTCAGTCAGCTAGCTTTCTAAGAGTGTCGCATCAAAACTCGACTTTTCTACTTGCAGACGGGCGCGCCTGCGCTGTACGCGATATAACATGATTAATGCGAAAATTCTTAATAATGTATTTCTTATCTCTTGCGTATTATATATTCGGTCAGCAAGCTGCTTTCATTAGAGTGTCGCACTAAAACTTGACTTTTCTACTTGCAGGCGGGCGCGCCTGCCCTGTGTGCGATATAACTAGGCGCAGGCCGCTGCCACCGTACACCGCCGCGGTCGACTATATATATAGATAAACTTCGCAACGAGCGACGGACAAAGCGACCAAGCCCAGAGATTGTGCTCGCAGCATCATTACACACCATTTGCGGAGCAGCACTTTCCCCTGTACAGTCGATGGAGGACAAACAGCAATAAAATTAAGCGCATTTTGATTACTATACGAGTTTTTCACTCGCGCGTGATCTTCTCTTCTTTCCTCGCTGGCTGCAGCATGAGATGATCGCTGGCGGAGTGAATATGCAGGACACGATAAGCCTCAAAGCGTACGTGCATTAAGTGCGTGCGTTAAGAAGGTCTCATAGAGTCTCTATAGACCTTTCGGCCAAAATCACCTAAAAAAATATAATAAAATATATTTAGTTGTATATACTGTTACGTGTGCGTACTATGCACAACGTGACGAGACGGATAGGGTTGCATCAAGCAACATGAGGACGGCTCGAGGAAAGATACGCACCGGCTTCGGTAGCTCAGTGGTCAGAGCACTCGTCGCGAAAACGAAAGGTCCGGGGTTTAAGTCCCCGCCGAGTCGCGCCGTGCCGTTTTTTTATCGAGTTGTCCTCCATTTATTTATTAATTTGCGAGCATTCACTCGTAACAATACAATACAACTCATTTATTCATGAAATAGAAATTATTAGTCCTTGAAGAGGAGCCGAAGCGGGCTCGAAACGTTGGGCAACTTGGTAGTGGGTGGGAGTCAGATTGTCCTTTGCTAACAATAGTTTTTTCCTGCAGGTTTTAATTAAGTTTTTATTTCAGATTCTACGAGGGTGATTATCATAGACAAAGATTTTCAATCCTCATTTTGCATACACAACACTGCAATGTAACCTAAAAATAAAACTTATCTGAATAATTTCATGAATAAATGAAATAAAGTTTTTAACGTACTCCAATATAGGTGAAACTGATTTACATGAATAAAGAATTACAAGAGATGTGACACAAATAATGTAAATAAAATACAAGAAAAATGCCTATTTTTATACTTTTCATTGAATTTTCAATGTTACATTCAGTTTAATCAATAAAATATAATTCAGGAAATGATTCTACTTGACAATATGGATTGATTATGTATTTATAAAAATTACCATCCTTCTAAGAGTCACACAATGACCAGACAATTCTTTAATTGATTATAAAAATAGATAATAAGTAGTTTATAATTATACTCAACTAAAAATTTAGATTCAAACAATTGACTAATCATCTGGTCATAATTGTGTGACTGCTTCTCTTTACTATTAGATGGATGGTAATTTTTATAAATACATAATAAATCCATGATGTCAAGTAGAGTCATTTCCTGAATTATGTTTCATATTTACATACAGTTACATAAGAAAATTTTACATTGTCATATAAATATTAACGTAACCTTCCCTACCCCTCCCATTCACG
>JAPYZO010008035.1:0-14205 GCA_030522905.1 Torymus flavipes | reverse complement strand
GTAACCCGGTCGTTTTAAAGCATTAACTCGGTAATTCAGTGCGATACTGACTCTATAAATGACTATATTATTAATGAAAGACAAGGTTAAATATTTAAAGCTAATTTTAGTTATTGACGAAGTCTAGATATGAAAAATTATCGGTATATAGAAATATTATTATGTCAATATTATATACCAATTACCGACGCTAAAATCAATACTGCAATTTTTTGAATAAACACGATACCAGCATACACATGTACGAATGTTTGCTTTCCAACGTCAAATTACATTTGATTAGCGCGCTTGCTATTTGTCCAGCGCAAATACATATCCCTATCATTTATCAAATTTACCAATCAAAAATCAACCTCTATTTATTTACGTTCGTTCATCATACGCGCAATTCACCACCGTATAAAAAAACGGGAATACAACGGATCAAAACATGAAACCGTAAAAAAAAGGCCACGCTTTATATATTTATATATATTATTACCACGGGCCGGCACCACGCAATAAAACTTGTGATTTTATGCTCCTTAAACGTCGCCCTCGATTTATTACGCGCGATGACGCGACAAAAATGCGTAATCCGTCGTGGATCAGCTTTCGATAAAAAAAAAAAAAGTAAACGAAAGAAAGTCCCCGAAATACGCATATAGGTATAACGCGCGGTGACATTTTCGTCGATTCACGCCCATTATCACTTTTCCGATATACCTACGCCCGAGCTTACCTCGCGTAAGCCGAAACCTATAATATATATATATATATATATATATATATATTTATAACTATAAGAAAAACACGGATTTCGCGGTCGTTAGCGCACACGTACATATATATACGTGCGCAAAAATCGAAAGAGAGAAAGCCGTCCGCTTTATTGTGGCTGCGGATATCGAGTGACGATCGCGGGGATCCCAGTAGTGCGACGCTACAGAGAGAGACAAGAAGTTTCCGAGGGATTTGAAACACGAGATTTCCGAGCGCAATCAGAGCCGGGAGCAGGGAAAAATCCGTCTACGTCTGGTGGCTATTGTATGTGTGTATGCCTGTGGAGATACGGTTTACGCGTTCCTTTGATTTCGAGTACATCGAGAAGGCTGCACGCGGGTGGTGTACTTTTTCGGGCGCGGCGTGCGCCGCGTTTGACGGATGCGGTGACGGCTCGTTAGTTGTATCGAAAGCCAGAAAGAGATGTATACGGTTTCGTAGAAGAAGAAAGGGAGATAGTGCAGGAAGGTGCGACTTGTTTTAGGAAAGTTGCATGTTGTTATTAGAAGAGGGCATAATGTGTACGTAGAAATGAGGGTATATTATAATCAGTGGAAAAGTAGGAAAACATATACATATTTTATCTGTGATTAATTGTTCCGCGATTAGATTTGCTTGCAGCTCGCGATTATTGATAACGGCTCTGACTGCAGATATCTATCTTTTTTTCAGCTTCTCGCAGATAACGTCGTGTATACATATATGGATACGCATGTGTATACACCATTTGCAGTATACGCAATACGTCAAATACGATACATCATAGCGTTCTCTCCAACTATCCAGTTACATCCCTTAAAGCCTATAATCAGATCAGCAAACAGCGACGTTTGTAAATACATGAATTTTTAAACCGCTTAAAAGTACAGTATTTTCCACTCTGCTATTATCGTTATTGATTTAAATAGAAGGCACAATGAGAGCTGATAATCTACAACGTATATTAAAGGCGACAATTTGCAACGAAGAGAAAAACGTTCCTCATACATTCTTAACAACATAACATTTATCCATTGACATAAATTATATCAAGCCCAAAAAAGCCTCACCCGCAGGATCACGAAATTCTTACTACCCCACAGGCGCGCGCGAAACCTTTGAACTCGCTCTTTCTCGACGACGTCATTATCTCTCCGCGCCCGAACAAAGGCATAATCGTTCTAATTAACCATCATCTCGTTACGTGTACTCTATATTCTCTATCTTTCTCTCTATGCGCCTCTATTCGTCCGCCGCGCTCATAACATTCTACGTTCGTACCTGCATACGCTCGCGAAATTTATTTCCCCACATTAGGCAACCCCGCGATGCGCGCTTAAACGGTGCGCGCGCTATCACTGTGTGTGCGCATATAAGAACGCACAAGCGCGACGCTTATTAGAGATCAAACGCATATGCTGGCTGGTTTCTTTTCAGCTCTATAATACGTCTTTACATATCAATTGCAGATTAATAATTAAACGCTATATACATTAAAAAAAACTCTAGCATATAATATATAACATCACGACGAATTCGAAAAATCCCAAACGCTCCTGGCCCGTTCGCACTTGGAATTCGATGGTTGGTGCGCGCGTGAATACCAGCGCGTACAGTCGTTCGTCCTGACGGGCGGCGACGCGGAATCCTCCACCCGCTCGCGTGGTATTTCATATTTGCACTGGTATATAGGATAGAGGTAATAGCGATGAGTCACGCTCTCTCTCTCTCTCTCCTCGCCCCTTCAGCGCGCGAATCCCCGGGCTGTCTCCCCTTATCGTCGCTCCTTACACACTACTTCCTCCGTCGCTTATCTATCTCGAAGCGGGGCAGAATAATACGCGTACTCGAAAGCCAGAATTCGCTCGTTTTTACGTATACGTAATAAAATAAACGCGCAGAGTTAGTATTATTATACTACAAGTATAGAAATGAAAGATGAATTGAGCGAAACGTAATAAACGCGCTCTTACCTTATTATCCTCGTCGACGAGGCATATCCTCTTCAGTTTTTTTTCCGTCACAACTCTCCTTGTCGCCACAAAAGAACACAGCCTATTAAAATATTCAAACAAAATAAAGCCACATATGCCTTTAAACACACGTGCGGACCTCGCAGAGGCTCGGCAGACCCGAGCAACACACCGACAACACTACCACAAGTACAGTGTTTGTGCGCTTACATAGGAATCCATATGATGCGAATCGGCAGCACGCGGTGTGTGTGTGATATCGAAAATGCGGTACGCGCGCGCGCGCGCCCGGTGTAGCTCTCGCTCGTCGACTGCCGGGCCGCGGTCGCGAGCTTTCGGTCCTCCTCGTCTGCTGCGGCGAGCGGCGGCGGCACGAGATATTGAGAGAGAGTCGCATGCGCAGTCCGCCGCCGATGATGATGGCTGCATCCAGCACAAGCGCGCGCCTGCGCGGGGGGTCTGTGTATATGCAAGGGGTGCCCCGATGATGCTCGACTTTTTTCCAGAGGGGGGTGGTGCGAGAGGGGTGTGGCGAGGGGTACGTGGATTTTGGGAATGGAGTGTGGAGCGAAGGGTTGGGCCCGTTGGGGGGTGAGTTTGGATGCGTGGAGAAAAATTTTACTGTTTTGTTGTCGGTGCAGGGGGAATATAGGTTGTGGGTAGACTGGAAAATGTGTACTTTTTATAGAAACGTGGTTTTACTATAAGTTTTCGATAATCTTTACTATTTCAGATACGCTTCTCGCGTTAAAAACAAATCGTTATTCTTCTTCAAGAATATTGCTTCACGTGTAAACTTTAGGGCTTTTCTTTTTATAAGTACTTAATACTCTTTTAATTATAAATATTTTGCGCATTTATGACATCGCATATTTTCTATTTATCACCCTTTCATAATCAACCTCCTGCAACTGATTTAAACAAGACTTATAATAATATGCGACAGTTGTCTTGACGAAATTTGTGTATATAACATAAATATCATTAAGTACTTTATTGTAAAAAAAAGTAAAAATTACAAAACTTAATTTGTTATAAAATCTCATTTTAATAATCACTTGGTTCACATAGTGATTTTTCAAAAATAGTTATATCTACATTTTAGGCCATTCTATGATTCTAATACATATATAATTAGTTAGAATCTTTCAAATGATGCATTATCTTCGATTAGATAAAAAAAAAGCTATAGATATATCACATTCAAGATAGAACCAATCCAATTTTGTTCGACCAAAAATATATAAAATTTTTATTTACATTACAAACAACGTCAACTTCGCATAAAAGGAAGATCACTTTATCAGGCTCTCGTCCTTGAGCATGAGTCTGGGAAACTTGACAACGTCCTCGATCCACTTGGCTACCCCGAGGATCCTCTCCTCACAGAGCTTGGGACCCATCAGCTGCAGCGACAGTGGCATGCCACTCCTGGACAACTTAATCGGCACGCTAACCGCCGGGATACCTGCCATATTGGCGGGTTGCGTGCAGAAATCCTGGACAGAACACTGGGTCTGATTGTCAGCGGCGATGAAGTCGTGGTAGCGTGGCGCCTCGCTGAGCGTCGTCGGCGTCAGGAGGAGATCGACACCAGACTGCCAGACTTGCTCGAAGTCATCAGCTATCAGTCGCCTCACCTTCATCGCCCGCACAAAGTAGTCTTCGTAGTTGTCGTCGAGGAGGAAGTAGTTGCCAGCCAGGATGCGACTGCGCACGACGTCGTTGAAGCCCTCGCTGCGTGTCTTGGCGTAGAGCTCTTCGGTGGAGAGTCTCTCGTCGGCACGGTGTCCGTACTCCAGGCCATCGTAGCGAGCCATGTTGCTCGCCACCTCGCACTGATTCAGCACTGAGTAGCAGACGATGGAGTATTCCGTGTGAGGGAGAGATACCGGAATTATTCGAGCGCCTGCTTCCTCCAGGAGCTCGCTCACCTCTGCCCAGTTGGAGTCTACTTCTTCGGTAAGAGTGGAGCAACGGTATTCCTTGGGCAGGCCTATTCTGAGGCCGCTGACGTCTACTGGTGAGGGCAGTTCGAAGGGTGTGTAGGGTGCTTTTATGGTGGTGGAGTCTAGTGGATCTGGGCCAGCTATTTTGTTTAGTATTAGAATGGCATCATCAACTGTTCTGCTGAGGATGCCAGGTACATCCATGGAGTTTACCAGGGGAATGAGTCCATGGCGCGATACCAATCCATATGTTGGTTTAAGACCAACTAGACCGCAGTACGAGGCTGGGTTACGAGTGGAACCTCCTGAATCAGAGCCAATAGCAGCATAGCAGGTGCCAGTGGAAACCGCTATTGCTGAACCTCCACTGCTACCACCTAAAATTTTCAAATCAATCATTACTTTTACATTTTTATAATTTATATATACAATGTTATATTTGTTTACCTGCTATGTGCCAATTATCTGTCTTGGACAGGGCTTCATTACTATATTGCATCTCCTCATCGTGAAAATAATCATCAAAAACATAATTCTTCATGATTTCCGAACCCCACAAGTTCTTTGAAGGGCCATAATGTGAGTCTACCGTTCCAGCACCCATGGCAAACTGATCCAAGTTCGTTTTCCCTATCAGTACAGTACCAGACTGTTTCAGTTTTTTATAGACTGTTGCATCATAGCCAGGGACGAAATTTTCCAGCATCATAGAAGCGCAGGTTGTTGGTTGTCCAGTTGTGCAGAAATTATCCTTCATTGCAATGGGAATGCCATCGAGGGGACCCAACAGTGCATTCTTCTTTTGCCTTTCATCCGACTCGAGTGACTGCTGCTTTGCAAGCTCACTGGTCACTGTTATAAATGCATTCAATGGTTTCACAACCGATGTCAGCTTCAGGGCAGCCTTAGCCAACTCTGAGGGACGAATGTCTCCAGAGGCTATTTTCTGGCTTACAGTCCTTATGGGAGCCGTGAGAACGTTATTCATTGTTATTGCATCTACTGTACAGTGAAGACTGGAGAACAAATGACCTATTTATCTGGCACACTTAGGAAGTCTCGGCAAGATACTTCATTATCGGTATCGTATTATTCATACGCAGCCAGCTACGATCTCTGAAACACAACATACATAATTAAACTAAACATTTTTGGCACAAAACAAAAACAGGAAAAGTTCCGTTACCATGTATAGGTTAAAGTGCATTGTTTACAAAGTCAGCAGCGGCCGCCGGGTAAGCCCCCCCCGGCGGCGCCGCCTCCGCCGGCTCTTGTCCTTCCCCCCCCCCCCCCCCCCCCCCCCGCCACCCCATTGTTGCATCCAGCTTTCTTGCGCCTCCAGTAGATGACAACACTGTGGCTGTCTGTTGCAGACACAGCTACTGTAGTTGTAGAGGCTATAGAGCCAATGTTCATGTGTTCATGTGTTGAGCTGCGTTTCGCTCAAATGGTAAATTGATGGTAAAGTGCTTGCACTGCTTGGAAATTTTTAAAAAATTAGACTTTCAAGTCCTTAATATAAAATAAGTCCGTCAAGTTAATCAGTAGTGTTTTAAAATTATTGCACATTTTACTCTCTTGTATCTTTATTGAAGCTTTACAGATACCACTTATTTTCGGCAGTCTTGAAATTTCAGTATTTGCCATATTAAATCTCTCTTGGTGCAGAAATTACTCTATTATTACTTTTTAAGATTTTATTAAATTTTTACAATCTGAAAAAGCCAATTCTATAACCCATTCAGGATTAAATTACTACCACTTTGTAAAATATTTCTGCCGTGTAAAAATCTCAAAAGTGTATTTTAAAAACATACAGTAAGAGACTGGTCTCAAAACAAATGATGTTACTTATGGTGTATTATAACGTATGAATATGCTAGATTTGCAGAATAAACTATGTAACTATTTGAGACTTGGTTTGAAATATTTATTTATATACAAGTTCTCCAAGTATAGGAGAAAAATAACTTTTTTTATAAATTTTTTACAATGCTTTAAATCCTACAGAATTTTCAGATAACTTTTTGAAATTTGTATACAACAAACTCTTTTGCATACAAAAAATTTAATGTTTAACTTAAATTATGCAGCAATTCTTAAAAAATTATAAGAAATAATTATTTTACAAACATTCCATCAATCATTTATTCCATTGGTTACGAAGTTTTGCTCGACCAGAATTGCTAAAATCATTAACTTCAGCTGACTTAAATATATTTTTTTCTGCATTGTCAAATGTATCATTATCAATTTGATTTTGCAGCATCTCTCTTTGCACTCTTTTTTCTAAAGCTTTTACTCTAGACTCGTAAAGTTTCCTGGTTGGTACATGTTTCATACCAGCCTCCCAATCACCATTTTGTGCATCTAACATAATACCAAGAACTTGATTAAGGGTCAAATTTTTACCAGAGCCATCTCCAAATTGCTTGTATCTGTCAAGTGGTAATCTTACACTTCGTAAACCTTCTTCTTTTGCTTTGCTGAATGAGAGAGGTCGTTGAGGGCCCTAAAACATATTTATTAATTTTCTTTATATTATAAAAATAGACCCTGCAAAAAATTATACACTGTTATATATAATGCATATTTGTTTTTCAGATTTTTAAAATTTAATTTTTAGAAAATATGTTTGTTATCTCCGAATTATTACCAAAAGAAAATCTTTGAACTGATTTCAAAAAAACTATAGACTAAATTTTAATAATAAAATACACATAGGAGTTTGTAATAGTTCCAACACTGCATTAATAGATTTTTTTTATTCATCTAAGCTTTACCTTATCAACATAGGCCCCAATTATGTAAATTGAATCGGGATCATATTTTAGTAATTCAACATTGCTATTAGCAGATAAATAAACTAATTTGGATTTTTCAAAATGTTCCAAATAGGATTTTGATGAAATGGTCATTGGAAAATCATCATCAAATAAATTTGGAAGAAATCTATTAAGTTTGTCAACCAAGTCTCCTTGCATATTAACATTGCACAAAAAAATTTCAAAAGGATAATTATGCACTCGGTTACAAGCATAAGATTCCATTATTTGTTTTGCAGCACTCTTGATTTCCATGGGATTCATGTATTTTTCATAACTGCAGTCAAAAACCATTTTATTGCCATACATCATTGCTTTCATAGTATTCCAATTCCACAAATGATTCATTGTTGGATCAGTAATACGCCTTAACATAAAATTATGTCCAAAACCATAGACCATTGTTTCATTATCTATTGCAGTTTTTGCTCGTTTTGATCTGACTTCTTCTAAAATTTTACTATTTTCTGCTTGTGCTTCTTTTTTCTTTTCATTTTGCTTTTCAATTCCAAACAGATAATCTAAATATCTCCTAATAAATAAAAATTAGACAGTTTAGTCATTTAATAAATAGAAATGAATAAAAAAAAAATACATACTTTCGGTGACCCCTTGATTGTAGTTTTAAGAGTTCAAACCAATCACGAGGTCGTAACTGTGAAGGAACTCGTTCACCTTCTTGCTTTAGAACAGTATACTCAAGTTCCAAAACTTTTAGAAGTTTTTCTGTTTCTGGATTTTTGGCTATAAGTGCATCTATTCGATTCTGGGCTCTATCATCAATTGTTTTTTTTCTATCCATAGGATCCTTTGGTAACACGACATGTTCACTTGAGTAATGCCTTAAACAGCAATGATAACTAGTACAAGGTAATATCTTTTGTACTGTGATGGTTAATGCAGGAAAAATCAAAGTATTATTTTTCAATACTCTCTTGTCCCTTAATTTTGTTGAACCACGAATGACATTTCGAAACACCCGTGAATACATTTTGTAATGTATAAATTATATCCGTACTCGCATAAAATAATAAAAAAAAGTAAGAAAAGAAACTTTTTTTTTCCAATAACTATTTACAAATCTTTCGCTCTCAAACAATGCGACGCATTGTCGCGTTACGCTTTGAGGTTAGATTTTAGTTTCTAATCAACGAGCAACAAATTTATCGTTCATTTTCACTGTTGAATTCTTTAATCCACTTGATCATTTCAAAATTTTAATTTTTCGTTAGAAACATATTAACAATTACGTAACATACTTTTATTCGTATATTTTTCTCCTATAACAAACGTTCACATGCATCTATCGTGTATATAAGTATACCAGCTTCGTAACTTATACGACGGAGTTCAGACTTTCGAAGTATATATATAGTTCGAAAAATCCACGTGTTTGAGAGCTGGCATCCGATTCGCTGTCGTTGCCGGCAATGCAGCAAATGAAGCTTTAGCAGACTACTGCAGGCGAATTTGAATGACCCTTTGAGAACAACCTTTTGACTGCTGTCATTGTTTTGTAAACATTTAGTATAATGATACTTACTATACTCGATGTAGAGCATTTGTTTAGCCGGTTAGAACACGTTTTTTTATAGGTACATATCTCGAATTAAAAATGAACGACTCCGAAAAGTTTCAAATAAATATAATGAAGAATTTTCGTAAATTAAAGGAAGTAAGTAATAATTAGTTTTGTTCATAATTTGATCATGTTTAAATTTTTTCAACGTGTGACGGCTATAGGTAAAGAAAAGGTGAATTTCTGCGCATAATATAGTCTTGGGATCCTAGCCCTGATTTTTTTTAAATCTTATCTTTACTGATGATGTCTAAATTGTATTATGTAAATATATATTTAATGTTTATTGATAAAATTGATGAGGCATAACCTCAAAATTAAGTATAAAAAAATAATAACTATTGCAAAATTGTAGTATCTTCTCAATATAAGAACATAAAATAATTTATTTTCAGGAGTACTTAGAATTGTCAGCAGATCGCAAATTCTTGGAAGATGAAGTTGAAAAATTAAGAAAGAGATTAGCAGAAAAGGAACAGCATAGGTGCAAGTTAATCCTCATGCTTAAAAACAGAGTCACAGAAAATCAAGCTAGAGTAGAATCTTTGCAAAGGGAAAATATCCATCTTGAAACTACAGTGCATGACCAGAGCGAGGTGATAGAGGAGCATGCAAATACAAGTACGTTTTGTACACTTCGTACTTGTCTACTGAAAAAAATTTATTAACTTTTCATCTTGTTATTCTAATTTTTAGTTGAAAAATTAAAGAAGGAAATTGAATCATTAAAGATAAATAATGATGGCAATAATAACATTGGTAAAAAAGATTATCCAGGAAATATTATTCGAAGAGGTATTATCCAGGTTTGTAAGCTAAACGCCCAATAGAAAAATTTTCCTTAACCATACTAACACTGTAACATTTGCACTAGATCGAAAATCAGACCAACATTAACGCTAAGTTGAACAAATCCAGTCATCCATCATTTGACGATGATGCACAAGATTTAAAAAAAATTAAGAGAAATCCAAAATGTCGAAAAAATGGTAAATCTCAGTTTCGGTGCGTTCATACACATTTTATTTAATGTTATATACTTTGTTGGCAATGATTGTTCAAATATTTAAATCACAATAAATGAACTTTCATTACCATTTATTTTGGTATTAGACATGAAATACTAAATTAATATCAATTTTTAAAAAATTTTATATTTGGTATAATTCACTTTTTATTAACTTATTATTAACATTAAATTTATTCGAAAAAGTAAATTAATTTCATCGAAAAATTAATAAAAATTAATCTTTTCAGATGGTCAGGGCTCGATATTTTGGTCAATGGAGTAGGAAACGGCGTCAAAACGGAAGCGGATAAATCGATGAAGCCCGTAAGAAAAAGAAAATTATATTGTCCAGATGATGAAATAGTGGACCTAGATTCGGAGATAGAGGATTAACTGTTTGTTATCGTTATAGTTTATTATTAATCTATTATTATTATTCTTATTTTTTACAAAACACAAAACTTTTATTTTTATACGAGATAGAGTATTACAAACTATACTTATTTAGTTAAAAAAAAAAGTAGACGTGAAAAACGATACGGCAGTACAACTCCGTAGAGCTTATTTATATACAATACAAGTACTTAAACATAACATTGGACCTCCAATTTACAACGTAAGTAAATTACTACATTAACGTGTGTACTTCGTCGGCGAGACTTTTCACTATGAAAATCATCCACCACGAGATCGGCGTTCGCAGCGCTCTAAGCTTCTTAAAATCGAAAATCTCCATCCGCAACGAGATAATTCAATTCCAGCTCAAGAAACCTCAGAGCGCGGAACGGCCACTAATATAGATATGTGCGTGCACCACGCGACTGCAATAAATAGCAACTCTGTCTCAAGCAGAGCCTCATCAGTCGCCGCTTCCTTGATTCACTTGCTGACGATCTTCCGGTGCAGGGAGTTCCAGCTATTGGTATAGTCAATCTTGAGGTGGCCGTACGTGTTTAGCGTTATGCGAGCCGGTGAACTACCACTCGGCTTCACGCGGCCGTAGCAGCTCATCATCGTCGTGTCGAAGTCATCCACGAGACCGTCAACCTCGTCCTCATCGTCGTCGATGTCCGGTATGACGTGCCGCGGGGGCGTCAACATCGTGCTCGGCCGCCGTCGGTGATGATGGTGGTAGACCTGCTGAGGCTGGTGGTGGTAGTAGCACTCCTCCCTGCTGGAAGGGGATGAGTCGAAAGTTTAGTTTTTGCCTTTTTATTCGTTATGAGTTGGAGGAGGAGAAAAATGGGATTTTAAGTTTAGAATGTTTAGAAGGAAGAAATTGTTGTAGAGATATACTTCAGTTTATAGACGTAAGTTAGTAGATTCAGAAGATATGTCAGAAGTATATATCGGTGATTAAAAATGATTAGATTATGAATCTATAAAGAGGTGTAACTAACGTAGAGTAAAAAAAAAACAAATTAAATGTTAAACAGATATTGATATGACCTGATTGAGATACTAAGAGTATCTCAATAGCTTACGTCATGAAGAAATTAATACGAATAAAACTACAATATCGCTCTGATTCAAAGAAAGACTGTTCTTTTAAGAACAATTTTATTTTATTTACAAACTCCTGGAAATATATATTTTAAGTTTTTATATCCTTGATTACGTATGTGATATTTGTAACGATGTGACTTACACATATATTATATACCGAAAGTATTGATTTAAACAAATTTTAAGTCGTACGACGAATTTAATAGAACAGTTTTCTATAATACGTGCTGCACTTAAGCGCTTTATGGAGTGTTGATTAAATAAAGTTGGATTTTATTAACAGAAGAAGATCATAAGTTTAATATTTTTTCATTAATTATATATACTTTACAAAATAGAAACCTCACCTCTGGTAGATCCTATTTGACCTCACGGATACCTTGCTACGCCGCCTCATCGTCTCCCTCGTCCTCATCTCCTCGAGCGCCTCGGCCTGCTCGAGTTCTGTAACCGAAATCAACAAACGTACGTTTATGAAACAATACATATAATATCTTTATAAGTAATATTGCGCGTACTAAAACGCTCTTTCGCATGCGAATAAGCATAGCGCGATCGGTATTCCACGACGCGTCTCCTCTCGCCTTTACGAAAGAGCCAAGCGTATATTTACGAAATCCACCGCCGTCGCTGTACAACGACCGATTGGATAATGCGTAATGAAGGGCGCGCAAATGGGTCGCGTGAGGAATTCGCTCTTCGTGTAGCCGAGGATCGGCATGAATAGGTGCGTTGTTTTTGTCGTGCATTGTATAAGTATATCAGTCGCGAAGCTTTTCCAAAAAATGACGAATGAGGTGCGAAAGAAGAATCGTTATGTATATATATTATAATACCTCCCACAGTAGTTATACACGCATAATAATCGTCGCACAACCGCCATAAGTTAACGCTAATCGATGCCTCAATTAAATCTGCACGCTAACAAGCTATAGCAAAATCTAGGCTAGAATGCGCGATCTGATATTCAGATTAACGGCTCTCTATGACCGCTATTAAGTAAGCAACTATACGCTGACTGCGTTCTTGCGACACATGCGCATTAATATATATCATCGTCTATTCTTATACTATATCTTCGAAAGCGCGGTGATGATCGTCACCTCGGAACCAAACCAGATTAAATTGTGATCACTTCCAAAGTGGAAGAGACACCGGTAATCCGGAAACGGAGGAAAGTGCGACGAATACGTGCGGGTGAAAACTTAGTTGGCGCGGTGCATAGTATAATTACTTATACCGCGCGCTGCTCGGTCGTCCGTGATGATGGTAGAGTGTGTATATATACTTATAGTACAGCTGTTTTATTGTTATTCGCAGCGCGCTTTCGTTCGCTTTTCTACTTGGATCGTTTGTTTGTACGTGGACACGCGCAAGTATGTCTGTATAGTTTTTTCTTTTTAGAGGCATTGTGTGATATATCAGATGTTTTGAAAATAAATGATGGGCTATTTATTTTATTTCATGGAAAATATATAACTGCCAGAGTGCGCTTGATTTTGCGTTGAAGTAACGCGATAAAATCCAAGTTTGCAGCTACGAATACGTTTCTTAATCCGTTTTTAAGAAACTTGTTTCTTAAATGTAGAAATATGTATGATGTGCGTATTTCTCAAATTAAGTAATGCAATTTTCATAATGCGAATGTATATATTACGATTCTCATATAGTCACCGTACGTTAACTTTAAAAATTATCTGCTTATAATATGCAAAAATTGCAAAAACCCCCTTTTTATTTTATTAATCCGATCACATGGTTATGAAATGTATACATGTATATGAGCTGGCTTCTCGCGAAACGAAATTTCTATCGCCTCGACGGCCCACGTAAGCAAATTGCGAGCAAGGGTAATATGTATCGTCAAAATCAAGTAAATTTTACGAGTATAACTTGCACGTAATTACTTCCCATGTGAATATATGAATGTTTCCTGGATTTGCGGATAATCTAGCGCTACGATTTTTGTACTATGCTAATCAAATGGGCCTTATACGCTTGATTCTCTAGCGCACATTGAGTTCTTAGACATTCGTTTTTTTTTTGTTTTTTTTTTTTTTTTTTTTCAACAAAGGATAAACAAGGAATTGTAAAGAGAACTAGACGTACCCGCACTATTTTTGCAATTTTACTTGCATTTAACAAGTAATGAAAGACGCGTCTACTTAATTATAGACGTATGAAAAAAAAATTGTTTATCAATATTTTAACACACGGCGCCATGTAAGAATCTATCAATTGTGCAACGCCTACATAAGTGGATGCATTTGCATCTGTCGATTGGAATCGGACGGGTAAGGTTACCCATTAGGGCGTATCCACTTTATCAGTACCTTTATATCTCACTGGTCAACTTTTTACAACGCAAGTGTATAAAATGTACATATGTAGATCTGTCTTTTTTTTCGTCATTCTTCCATCCTATATAAATATTAATATCAACCGATTGCGCTGTACAGCTCTATACGATGTCGTGCTTTGTTTTTAAATGAATCTTTAATTTTTTAAATGCCTTTTATCCCGGTATAAGATAAGACTGCAATAAGGATTTAATGAGTATTACCCGCACTGCTTTCGAAACTTCATATAATGAGAAACCTCACTGCCATCTCTCTCTCTCTCT
>JAPYZO010008034.1:0-28020 GCA_030522905.1 Torymus flavipes | reverse complement strand
TTTTTTTTAACACAAGTACTCTTTTTATTATAAAATGGAGCTTGTGTAGCTATTTTTAGATACGGCAACCACATTTTTATGAAAATATATTTAATTTTTAGTTATGTAATATTTTGGTAAAAAAAAAATTGTGTAGATATTTGTTTATTAATAAGTTTTTTATTTTAAGGATATAAAAAATTACATTTTAGAATATATGTTTATTTCGTCCTATTTACGCTGTCTGCCACTGATAGAAAGAAATATTTAAGGCAAATGCGCGATTCATTTGAAAGTCGAATTTTTCAAGTATTTGATCTACATGAATTATTCTTAACAGTTATAAAATATTGATTAACAGTTAATGCGCGATCGCTTCTTGTCATAAGCGTTATTTTTACCAAATAATCCATTCCATAACTGTTAATGCACCTGCATTTGGCTAAATATTCGTTAACAGTTGAGCCGGCGACTTTGGGTCCAATGAATCTTTCTATCAGTGATCATTGTGCTGCCATTTGATAGTACGATTGAATCTAAGATAATTTTACCATATATTGTAAAAATTATCGATGATTTCTTGAAAATTCTCAAAAATTCCATTAAAAGTTAATAGTAGGCTTTTTTCAACATCTATCGTCTACTACAGCGAGCAGCGAGCGTTTTTCAATTTTTATCGCCCACCGGTCTATAAACGGTCGTTTTTGGCTCGAATAATAGGTCAAAAAACGCAAAAATCGTGCTTGTGTTACAAAAAGTTTTTTATTGGAGGATTATTAATGCAATTCTCAGATTAATATCCATAAATGATAATAATTCAAAGGACCTGTTGACACACAACTTCCATTTAAATTCCAGAATATTTTCAAAATAAAATGGAGTTGATCATGGTACAATCTAACCAGCGCTCTCATTTCGACTCATATTACCTTTATTACAAACAAAATTTTTCAGCTCGCGGGGATTCATACAATATTACAGACGTGCGCGGATACACGTCATAACCCGCTATGTTCCTACGTAGTTTTTTCTCCAGCCCTATCATCTACTACTACGGTTGCTCGTCCCTCTCGGAGTTTTACGATTAAAGCTGCGAGAAGCCGAGGATTGACAATATTGCTTTTTATTGGCCGCCCGGGCTGTCCTGTAATCGCGCCGCTACAGAGGATCGTGCCCGCAAAAAAGTTATTTGCAGGTGGAATGATTCATCAGGATATGGAGGTAACGCTAGAGATAAATAGAGAGGGAGAGAGAGAGCGAAAAAGAGAGGGAGAAAAAGAGAAAGAGAAAGGGAGAAGGAGAAAGAGAAAGAAAGAGAGAAAGAAAGAGAGAGGGAGAAAAAGAATAAGAGAAAGAGAGACGGGAAGAAAGAGAGAGCGAGAGAGAGAAAGAGAGAGAGGAGAGGAAGGAGAGAGAAAGAGGGGAGAAAAAGAGAGAAAGCGTGAGACATCCACATGCTGAAGCGGCTTACTATATATATATACGTCTCTGCGAAAAGATTTCCTGTGGTAATCCCTGATTATCGAGATCCAATTGCTGGCGCAGCGCTATTCGATCGGCGCTTGCGTAAGCGTGGCCGACGCTCTCCTATTTTTCCCCGATAAACACGCACGCCCTATCCTATTTCGCTCCAATCCACAATCCCTTGCTCTCCTTTCTCTCCATTCCGTGTTACCTTTTTGCCAACGAACATCGTAAACGCGCGAACACTATCGCGCTTGCGCGGATACCTGCGTTGATGCGTCAAACAAGTGTAACAGATACGCCCCCGCATGTTTGATTACGAAATGTGATTTCTATTCAGCTGAAAACAAAAAAATGTTGCATGAAAGTTTATTTTATTTTTACATGCTACAAAAAATCTGAGAATTGTCATTAAGCTGCACAACCAACCAATGTTTTGTGAGGGGGCTATAGTTCAATATTTGTTGATGCCGCTTAAGGTTCGAAATATAGGCTCGTTCTTACTTAATAGCTAAATATTTTAACTTGGATTCGTCGCTCATTGGATCAATACCGAATAATACATACATACTAGGCTTAAAATAGTATCTATGAATGTAGACATTACCAATTATTAAATATGTTCATGATTATTTATCATACGTCGTACAAAACTGCAGTATATTTTTTTGAATTACATATGAGAGGTTTAACTTCTTAATTATAATAATAATCGTCATTTTATTGCAAATATATAGTCAATTTACAAATGGTGTATAATACTCGTGTATATAATACAAAAAAGAGCAGCCAATATAAAAAACAATTTAAATATAAATACAATAATCCTTTTTAAAAATACAAATCTAACACAGCCAATTTGCGCTTCTCAGTCTATTTCTCTTTAGTAAAGATAATATAAGATAACACAGTCATTATTCTTGAAAATTAATAATGCAGGCACCATCCCCGACGTCGATCATTCTCGACGCAGCACCTGAATAAAAATCATTAATAAAACGAACACTTCATTTATAATACATTGACTATCTCTATCATTTTAAATAAATAAATCACATTACAACTATGGTTTTTTTAAATTTTAGATAACCTCTTCATTTAGCACTGCTTTGACTAGGGAGGTCGGTGATGAGCCACCTTAAAGAGAATTGCAAGCTCGTAACTTCGGAGAAGCAATAAGTCAAGAAGAAAAAATACTTTGAAACTATTATCGCGGTTTGTGCATCCGGCAGATCGCACTGCAATTTTCGTTCGTAGAAAGTCTTTTCTCATTTACACTTACTAACTTTTCCAGCCATTTCTCTAGTCGACACTTGCCATCGATAAACTTTATGAAACTGGTTATTCAATTATATGGAGCAATTCGTAAAAATGGAATGAATCTATAAATAAAATCTTTTAACAGTTTAACGGAATACATATAAATAGAATTATAATTGAAACCAGTACCATAGTTTCATTTTATCAGAAAAATTTTTTAAATTACTTGCTAGGATTTTGGAATAAAACTAAATTGTCACATATTGTTTTAAAACTTAATATTTTCAATTTTGCAGAATATATCTTTATAGTACTACCTGCAATTTTTGTAATAGTTGATCATTTTATTTTATATAATAACAATACTTACTTTGAGAAAGTGGTTGTCATAACTTGAAATGCTTTAAATTTTGTAATGAATGACTTCGATCATACGGACTCCTTATCGTCACGCAATAAAAAGATTATGTAACGAAAATTTTCAAAAGTTCTTCATTATAGATACTTGTTCCAATGACAAAGTTTGAGCGTGATAAAATCTTAATACTTCATATTCATATCGTAAGACCTACTCACAATCTCAATGATATAATGTTTGTGTATAACTTTTTATTATCATAATATAGCAATCATTTGAAATTGGCTACCTTACTGAAACGTAGATTCTATGATCATTCAGTGAGGTGTGTTCGATAAATTAGAGAATATATATACGTGAAAATAACTTGACATATTTTAAGCCAGTATGCGCCGACGATGGAATGGATTACGTACTGATTTAGAAATTATTGTAGTATTGCATCTCATAAAAACTATATAGAATCGCAACGTATATAATTTTATGAACGAAATAACTTATTAATGAAAATGTTTAAATTATTTTGTACTACATTCTTTGTAGCGAATCAAAACCGGTTTATTGATAAAAAAATATACAGTAGCTGTAATGTCCTGGGAATTTTTTGTTATTCTCTCGCTCTCCCTCTCTCCCTTTCGTTTGGTGTCCAGCGTCCTGCGTTCGGCGTCCTACCCAAAGTATAAAAAGCGCTGAGTCCGGGTTTTTAGGAGTGCTGCGAGGGGACTACTTCCCGAGCGGCCGCGGTCAGTGCGGACGTACAAGGGTAGACAGAGGCAGTCGACAGCGCGTCACGGAGAACGCAAGATGTATCAACTTGCCAAAGCTAAAACTCCTAAACCGATCAAACTTGTGATGCGCTAACTTTTTTATAATAAATTCGACCAGCACAGACTTACAATTGATACTCCATTCCCCACAACACCGACCACATCCACCAGAGAATGGATACCAAGGATCAAGGACAACTCCCATCTCCCAAAAGGTAAGAAGACTGTCAGCGGAGACGGGGCATCACAGTAGCTGACAAAATATTAGTCAAAACAAGAACAGGCGCGGATTCAGAGTGAGGGAAGGGGTGTCGGTGGAGCGATGTTTAAGGATTTGAAAACACGGATCCAGAGAGGGAGGATCGATGTCTGAGGTTTTGGAATTTTGTTCAAGTCTTATTTTATAGAAATCCCTCTCTCTAACGCGCCTGAATAAGAATATACGTATTATTATTAAATCTTTCATTTTTAATCATGAATTGAAATTTATCTACAACTAACATAAAAAATAGTATATACATAAGCAATTAAACATATAAAAGAAACCTTGTTACTATAATTTATACAAGGGATTCTGAAAAATGATGGTGAATCATCAAATTGATAGCAGCGAGATAGTTCAGTTTCAAGTAAGTAGTTGCATCTTGTTAACAAGCACTTGAAGCCCAGTGTTTTCCCATCTTTCTCTTTCTATCTCTCCCCACCTTCCCACTTCTCTTTCTTTTTCGCGTCTTCTTGTTGAAAGGCATGGAAAAAAGGAACACTTCCCTTTTTCTCCACACCGGTAGGCGTAAAATCCTCCATCCGCACGTGCTGTGCTTCGGAGAAAAATTTTTCAAGTTTTTATATACCAATTAAGAGAGCGAGAAAGTTCCACAGCCTCAGCAGCCCCCTGCTGAAATTCGGAAAAGTCGAGAATTGTTTTCACATCGCGTTTCATCTTGGCGAAGAAAACTCCGCGCATAACAATTTCAATCGGATCTTGAAATGCCACATGCACGTCTCGGCACGCGAAGTTTCGGCGCAAAGTCGCGGCGTCGCGCGCGGAAAGAGAGAACACGTGACCGCGGTACACGCTTAGCTTCGTCGAAAGCGAGAGGTAGAGAATGGGAGAGAGGAAGGAAGAGAGAGAGAGAAGCGCTTTTTCGCGGCGAAGTTACCTCGTAACTCCTGCCGGCTCATTACGTTTCCCGCGTGAGAGTTCCGAGTCCAAAGATAAATGGAACGTGAAAGTTTCGAGCATTGCGAAATTTTAAAGCCAGGACGCGCACACGCGCTCTCTCTCCCTCTCTCGTGTTTTCTCTCTCTCTCTCTCTCTCTCTCTCTCTCTCTCTCTCCTTTTCCTTCTCTCGTGCTCCCTACGGTTCCAACTCTTCCTCTGTGCCTCCCCTTTTTCGCGGCATTTAAGAATTGTGTACGTGGACGCACAGCAAAAGAAGTGTACACCGCGATTGAGGGCAGCACGATCACCGTTGATGGGCCACGATGCGACGCTACGGAAGTTCACGTTTGCGCTTCTCATTGCGATCGAATAAATATCCTGGTATGTGAACACTGATCGATAAAAAAAATCAAATTTTCACGAATGTAACTATTCCATTTTAAATAAATAAACATGCACATTCATATTTACGACTACAATAAGAATATCGTTGTTAAAGCTTTTATTAAAAAATGTATCAAGTTGTTCGTAGACACTGCTTTAACCTTTAGAGAACTGGAATATGGGGTACGTGATCGATCTAAGAAAATGCATAGAAAAGGTATCTTTATCATGGATTCACCATGTGTGAAGTATCGATCATGGGTTGAGCTGGTTACTGGCTTTCAGTCCCTCTATAGTATTGTATAATCGATGTTGATATACCAGATACCGGTATTGATACAGAAGACTGCGGACGTGAGAACCCATTCAGTACATACTCCTGCCTATGGACTTGGGGTGGAGAAATAAATACAATTAACCGATGGTAAACGATTACGCTAAAGTAAAAATTTTTAAAACTTACTTGACAAATGGAAAAGAGTGAAAAAGTCATTATACAGCATCAAAAATTAAACCTTGCTGAACTGAGGCTTCATTTTTGACACAGCAACATGCACATGGAAAGACTTGAGAGATCATTACAAAATGAAATTCTAAGAATAATGTTATTTGTCTGAAACCAACATGGTATCTCAGAATGGCCGTATGGCTACACCGCTCGCTACGCTACAGAAGCTGTGGCCATCGCTCGCTCGGCGGTCGCAGCCCTTTACCGAAATGAAAATCGAACCTTGCTGAAATAGGACTTTACTACAGCCGTTGTTACGATAGCCGGGACCGCTAGTTAAGTTGCGACCTTCGACCGATTTGAGTAAGTACTATGCTTCGCATACGACTGCTCCGTATAAAAGGTCAAAACCTAATCTCAACATCTCCATCTCTCTACTTTCTCGTTCCTGGCCGTTTGATACTGCGCTCGTCCTTCTTAACACTTGATATATTATTAATGCTTTTTATTGTGCCTAGGGCGAAGAGCTCCCGTAGATGATAGCACGTCTTCATTAGTTCTGCTAGCCTTATCATCGACTTGCAACTTGCTAGGAACATCGTCGTGATAGACACTGGCTAATTGAAAAAGAAACCTTGGAGAAAACTGCGAAAAGGAGTTTAAGCAGGTTGTGTGAGTGCGCGCAACGGAGAAACACGTGCGAAGTAAATTGTATGTTGCAACCACAGGTGCTCCCTGCGGTTGTGACCTCGAGACGATAGCCATGTCACGGACAAGCGACTGCAAACTATTATGTAGCTATATTTGAAACCTAACCTCTCCACGTCCGTCTCTCTGCTTTTTTATTCCTGGTCATTAAATACGGCTCTTCTCATCCCTAACGCTTTATTTGTTGTTAGTACTTTTCTCATGTCGAAGGCGAAGAGTTCCTGCCGACGACACCTCGTTCTCATGTTCTGCTTCGATCGGCCTGTGCAAATACGATATCTCCTCGGCGTTCTTGACTGCGATGATGGTGAGAGCAGTTTGTTCCCGTATTTTATGCGATGATAGCCGAGGCCTTCACAGTATGAATCACACCGCCCTCCTTGCAGTGGTGAAAAATGATGGTTTTCCTCCCGAGATGATGTCATATCTCGGGGACTATTACTAGCGAAGTACCATAACGCTATCAAGTTGTAGAAGGGAATCAGGGCAACTGATGATGAGAGAAATAAAGAAAAGCTATCCGCTGTCGCTGGTTATTTTCAATATCATCATGGATGACCTTCTTCGTTCTATCCACCAAGGATATGGTGTCATTTTCAGTAACACCACCATCTGAGCCATGGACAATCTGGTCCTACGTGCCGACTCACCAACCAGCCTTTCACATCTACTTGACCATAGAGCAAGTTACCTCAAGAACAGTGAGCTGATGCTTAACAACATCAAGTCACAGACGGTCGACGTCTTCGGAGATTTGAATGAATAGAAGGATGATAGTGGTCGATTCCAGAGCCACCTTTATCATCTGGAGTCAATCGGTACGAGCCGTTAGCCATAAGGAATCCTTGGTTTGCCTGGGAATCGAATTCTCAGAAGAAGACGAACGCTTGCGTCTTCTAGCCAGTCAACTAAGCCCCCTCCTTCAACGCCTTATCAGCGCCACTTAAACCACAGCAGCGTATTGACGCACTGAAAACTACAGCTCTCACTAAGATCTAAGAAAGTAATTAGCTCTGCCAAATGACACCCAGGTAAACCCAAACGTCTCATTTTACTCCTTAAACATTTGTCTACGACCCATCCAGGCTTATATTATGAAATAATTAATATATACGGAGCAACGTGTAATTGTTTACAGGACACTACAGTATAAACTTGAATTTTATTATGCTTAAACTGACTGCTTAAACCAACCACCAGAATTATTCCGTGAAGAAATTAGCGCTATTTATGACAAGCCATTGGTTAAACTGTGTTGTCCAAACCATTCTGATTTGGTGAACGAATACCCAACAGTTAATGACGATTTATACCAGCATTGAGTTTAATAAATTTTCAATAATCACAACATTAATATAAAAAAATTAAAATTTAAAAAGATTTAAAAATGATACAAAAATTTATTCGAGCCAGTAGGAGGAAAAAATTTTTCCCTCCCGTTATTCCCCGACGCTCAAAACACGTTCCATCCACTGATCCATTGATTAAGGAAAACTCACCTTTTAACCAACATTATTTTAACCCCATATCGCAGAATGAATTAAAAAGCTTTCTTTGCAATAAAGCGAGACGAGAAAAAATAAGATCAATATCCATCAATATACCTTTTTAATCTTTGGATACTTCGATATCGTTGGATTATAAATTTTTTAAATATACTTAAAGTAAAACGTTCACCATCAACAGAGCGGGGGCAATGTAAGTGGATAGAAGACAATTTTTCTCTCCTGCAAAGTAAATCAAGCTTTCAATACGGTTGCTCTGCCAACGTCATAGGGTGACTTGCGATTTGCGGTCACCTCTCGAAAAGTAGAATCATTATTTTCAAGTATTGATAGCTTTTCAGAAATTTTCCCCTGTCCTCAAATAACATTTATCTCAAACGCAACGAAAATATAGCGAAATGAAAACATGAATCTAACATCTGAACAAATTTTCTCTTTCTCTAAAATAGTTGACGAACTTAACTGCAAGTCGCGAAAAAATCTCAGAGTATGTTCGCGAGGGGATACGTAGGGATGGTGCTTAAAATATAATTCTGACTCAAAAGGTTTTCGGTGTGAGTGCACACATGCCCGTAGGGCGCCAGTCCGTGAAGCTATTCATCGCGTTCTCTCAAGCAGGTGGCGCGGGAATCTCGAGCGATCGATTCTCGATGCTTTCCTCGAAACAACCTGGCGCCAATGGTTCTCTCTCTCTCTCTCTCTCTTTCTCTCTTCCTCTTCCATTCTCCCATGCGCGCGCTTTTCCTCTATTCTCTCTTCGAGAGTAGAAGACCGTCCTATCGGCTGATATAGAAAGAAGCGAGAGAGAAAGGAAAAAAGAGCGGGTTTGGCGGCGCGCGCTAGTACGAACGGATAAAACAATCCATTCTGCCGCCTCCTGTGCACGTCATTTATATACGATTTTTCTTGTAATCGGCAACATCCATTTACGAGAGAGATGAGTGGAGCAAGAGAGAGGCACCTTCAATTTCTCGTTAGCTTCTTTCTACTCATTCTTTCCTAGTTCTCCAGCACTTCTTTATCCTCCCTCTCTCTTCCACTCCTTTCTCTCTTCTTAGCTCGTGTCGCAGTCCATACTCTTTCTTTGCAATGCTCTTACCACGGTGCTTTCTTCCTTGCTCTCTCTCTCTCCCTCTCTCTCTCCCTCTCTCTCTCTCTCCCTCTCCCTCTCTCTTTCTCTCCTTTTCAGGCGACTATTGATTTACGGGGGCTATTTGCAAGATCACGCTGGGAGCGTTAAAACTTTCTACAACTGTGGACGCGCGTGAGCGGCACACCTTAGCCCATTACTTTTCTGGCAGTGACTACTCGACTTCACTTAGGAATTTTTCGATGGATCCCGTTTGGACGCGCGTGCAGGCTCACTTCTTTCTGTATTTCGCGCCATTCCTTCTTCGCAGCCTCCATTGTTTATCGTTTCGACCGAATCTGCGCGCGCCAACTTCATATTTCTTTATAAAGCGTGGAGCGAAATTTCCTTGTATTTTTTTCTGTAACTTTTGCTAGTCATTGTGCTCTTACTTTATTGAAGAAGTTCGAGTGAGAAGTATATAAATTTCTTGTCAAATTAGTAATGGCGAACAAACTATTAATTTAAATATTAACTGCAAGTTGTGATTACCTTTGTTTTTCACCTGCGACATGGTTTGAGATGTAGAGGTGACGAGAGGTAGAGAGAAAGAGAGAAAGAGAGGGAGAGAGGGAGAGAGAGAGAGAGAGAGGAACGACCGTTCGTTTAATGCAGACAACTCGATGAGGTAAAAATAGTATTTCGGCTTGCTGACTAACTACGTTAGTGGTTCGTAAATGACGATGCACTAAGATAAGCGAGTAAAAGGCTCTTTTGTGGTTGGATGAGCTATGGAATCATTAGTCGGCATGGTAATAGATTTTGTTTTAAAAGTAAAATAAAAATCAAAGCTATGTTAGTCGAAACAGACGAAGAAGATAAAAAAATGGGGAACATTTTATTCTAGATACGGGCATTGAAACGTTTATACATGTTTGATTATTTTTAAAGTAAAATTGAAGTTATAACGGGGGTTTCGTTTAAATGTGAAGAGTTAAGTTTAGTTTATTTAAATAATAAACGAATTGTATAAAAATTCATGAACGAATAGTACCAAAACAGATATTACAGCATGCTTTTAGAATGCAGCGCAGTCTAGGTAGCTTCTAATCCAAGATGAATGTTAAGGAGTTAAAAGGACTTTGTTAAGCTAGCTGTATCATCGCTGGTAATTCGATTCAAAACTTATCAGCTTAATCGAAGACTAATTCAGTAGTTTATACCCTTAGCGCCCAGGTTGAGAGAAACTTAAATACTAAACATCGCTTCGTTAAATCTGATAGACTGATCATTTATATATCATGACTGTACTTCATCACTTAATATTATTAATATTCCCTAAACTATAACCGATCCTTATAAAATAATTAAATTGAAATATTTTCAAATGTTTAATTCAAGTCAATCTTAAAATCTAATGACGAATTTTACTACCATCCCCTGCTCACTGGCGAACAATTTTCAGTCATTTATAGTCTTAAACAAATTTAATTAGTGATAGCGCGCAGATGCAGAATTAGCCAAGTACGTGATCCTCATTGCACTATATTCTTTGTTACTAATATATATATATATATATATATAGTTTATGAAAGAAATATAATATTCCGACGGTACAGTTTAAATTAGTTTGTACGAGTGGCGCGCGAGCGAGCGTGCGTAAAATTGAAGTAAAAGCCGAAGGCGTCGTGCGCGCGAGTGAAACTCGTCGACACGGGAATCTCATTTAATTTCATTTTAACGGACAGACAGTTTAGCCTGTGCCTGTTGCTCCCACCGAGGAAACGTCTTCTCACGCGGCAAAAACTGCGCGCGACTAACGTGCGGGGGTGCAGGCCCACGGTAGGTACTTGGATGAATTTCATTACATTACTTAGCGTTGCTGCAGCGAGGGTTTTTTGCTCTAGTAAGTCTTTTATTAGCCCTGAAATTTACTCGCAAGTAAAGGAGAGGAGAGGGGGAGACCATAAGTTAAAAAAGGAAAGCAGTTACGGTTCATTTTGGGGCGCGCAAGAGAATTTTCATCTAAAATGAATTCTTCTCCTCCGGCAGCGGCAGAAGTCGGTCGTATACTATATTATATGTATTATAAAGTGCAGTTGACGTATTCTTACTTCATTCTTTTTTTTCCATTGGAATTTTACGCAATGTTATGATTACATTATATTTTTTTATCTCTGTTCATCACCGTCAAATAGGTTTTTTATGTAAAACTCTTAGACAAGTTTCGAGTGAAAAATTTTATTCCTTAATAACCTTTCACTACACTTGAAAGTAAATTGTAGGTAGCTGCAGCAATATGCGTGCACGCAAACATGTAATTTAGCAAGGTTCCGGGTTGAAGTGTGGATATTGAGGTTATATTACTGATCATGTGCTGCCATGCTCATCCTCGGCCTAACATCGTTTACCGAAGGCTACGGAGGGACTGTAGAAATGTAGATCGCAATTCACATGGACTAAGGAGCATCATATGTAAGACAAATCCTTGTAGGTTTCTCTCGGAAAGTGTAAATATAACTTTGAAATTTTACTTTTGCTTCTGCGAGAATCCGCTGTTTTCTCTACTTATTAAACCAAACCGCATTCCGATGAAAACAAGTACGTATTTTTAAATAAAAATTAGTACGTAAATAAGTACGTGGATTTGTTGGAATCCATGTGGATTTATTTAAGTCCTTGTAGATTTTGTTGAATCCACGTAGATTTTTCAAATCAAGTAGATTGCTCAGAATCCACATGGATTTCAAATAATCCACATAGATTTTCATCATGGATATCCGCGCGGATATCCATTTGAATCCATATGAAATTGGAATCCATGTCAATCCATGTGGATATTCTTTATCCTTCATAACCATAAAAATATTCATGTCATTATCTTTTTCTTGGTTTCGAAATATAACCTATTTATACAAAATTACGTTTCCATCAATAACTTAAGATAACTATAGCTTTGCGACATAACTTTTTAATTGTAGAGAATTTCATTTCCATATTTATATAATTATAAACGATCCGTTAGGATAAAATGACAACCTCATAATGTAGACACTTCTCTCATATTTCTTGACAGGTTGGAAATACACAATTTGCATGAGAAATTAATTTGACTAAAAATAAATGTAATATAGAGTATTCAAAAAAAGTATTGTTAGTACATAGGTTTAAGTTTATTACTTTTGACTAGAACAGTGAACGACCTTAAAGAGTTAAAAATTGTCAATATGATACATTTGGATTCTTTATCGAAAATAATTGATGGACTTTCCTTGAGCCCTAGTGCATTATGTGTACCCCTCGAAGCCGTTTTGGACACTTGCAGCGGTTGCAAATCATGCTCATCCCCGGACTTGGCTAATTGACTGCTCAGATATAATTCAATGTGCTGGATTGAAGCGGTGGCGGCCGATCAGTACGAGACATAATGTGCATGCTAAGACTGCTATCAGTGATAATCAATGAAGGTATTCACTCCAATTGCCGGCGCGCTCGCGTTGCTGTGATCAACGAGGAGTCGATGACGGTGCTTCCGCATTGGAATTCCGGCTATTGTCAAACAAGCGTCGCTTCGAAATTCCTTTGCAGTGAAATTAGATTGGTTATATACTCACACGTCGATGCGATTGTGTCATTCTCTCTATCTTTTTTAATTTGGAGTCTCAGAATCAATGATCCTGGCAACATCGCTCTAAAATTCCGACATCAAAACCGTTCCCCTCGTACTCGGACAAAGCATACCCTTTTCAGTGGCAGAAAATAACGGAACAATATTGTTTCGTCTCCCGGTTCATGCACTACAAGATTCAGTGCAAAAGCGAATTAGAGAGAAGGAGAGAGAGAGGTCGAGAGAGAGAAAGAGCTTACATTGTTCTCGTGCACACATCTCACGACGAGAGAGATCGATCGGATGAGCACGGCCATCTGTGCTCTGTTGGAGAATTAGCGAGCGACTCTGCCACCCCCCTCTCGGTTCTGCTCACGGTCTTTCGTGTGCCTTAGCCCACGTGTCACGTGTAAGTCCTGAGCCACCTGAAAGCAGCACCGTATAGCTACATATCCTCGTCGCTTATATATGCATCAATTGAATTTCCAATGCCGGACGCGCAGAAGCTCACGGTGACGGCTGGTTTACAATGGCACGCAGGTCCGTCAATCCGAGCCGCGCTCTGGGATATGCTCTCTCTCCCCTATCGCTCTCTCTATCAATCTCTCGCGTGCACGCATGTTCCTCGTCATATATTATGTTACCTACTGCAAGAGCCATATCGATTTCCTCACTCGTATTGCCAATGTCTAGCCGTGCCATTGGACTTATACTGGGCGAGCAAGCACGAGGCAAGCGAGTAAGTTCGCGTTTCTCAATATCGAGAGGGACTAGAAGACGGAGAAAGAGAAAGATAGAGGAAGAGAGAGAGGGAGAGAGAAAGAATGAGAGCGGATAATCGTGAATTCTATATACCTCGAGATATAAGACAAGTCAGTCTTGGAGAGTACATAATCCCTTTCGATGCGAGCCATAACGTACACCATCGAATCTGATATACGAGTCAGATGTACTCTCTCTCTCTCTCTCTCTCTCGCTCCTTCTCTCTGCTCTTAACAGCATTTTTGTGCGAATAATAGATAACTGGGAGAATGTTATAAATATTTTAAGACAGAGCCAACCCTGATAGAAAATATACCAACTCCGTTGGTTAACATGTTAATCAAACGGAAGCAGTTTTAGTTTTTACTTTCCGATAGTACCGGGATTGTTCGTTTACAAGATTATGATTGTGGTAGTGAAGGTGTAACACTCCAGGGTTGCGCAAGGTTCTCATCTGGACCCTCTGATATTTATGATTTTTATTAATGATATTGCGTAAAATATAATGCACTGTAAAATCTTGATATATGCAGATGATATCAAATTCTTCAAGACAGTAATCTCATCCATGGACTCCTCTGCTATTCAACGAGATCTTTTAGTAATCCAGGACTGGCCTGTGGCAAATGACTTGCGCTTGAGTGTACTCAAATGCTATTTTATATCTTTTACTAAATCTGCTCAACCGCATTCGTTTATATGAACTCTATGGAGAACCCCTAACCTAAAGTAGACTGGATCTAAAATCTTTAATCTAAACTGTAGAACAAGTCCTCTAATTCAGCCTGGAGCTGTACACCCAACGGTAGAAATAACTTTGAACATTTAAATGCAAGTTCTGGAATTTGATAAAGGTTAGACTAGCCATAAGACGAGCTTACAATCTGATCTTAGATTGTCATCTAACTTATCCTTTAAAAGTTGCCGTTCTAATTTTCTAAGTTATCATTACTGTTGCTCGTAAAAAACTGAAACTTTTCAAAATGACATAGATACTATACTTTATCTGAAACTATAACAGAAACGCTCGGATTTATTGTGCTTAAACCTGAAGAAATTAGGAATGTTATGTTCTCCAGTTCCTCTTCCTATATGATGACATAGTTCTTCTTCCTATATGATGGTATAGAGAATATACTAGCAAGAACATAAATCAAGAAACAGCACAGATGTTTCAATTTTAAAATATATAATTAATATATAATTTTTAAAAGCGGTCACCCAACCCTAAAGCGATTCATTACTCTCCAACAACTTTCCACCCCCGCCTCGGGCATAGCGGATGAAAAAAGCCCAACGAACGACAACCTCATTCCCACGCAAGCAGAACTCAAAACTCCGCAGCCGAAATTGGCGCTTATTTACCCAAGAACAAAAGATCACCCTACTCTCAAAAAAAAAGGAAAAGAATCGCTAGGTGGTCGGTCAAAGTAAATAGAACAATCATCCCGCAGCCGAGTAGCGCCATGCGCGGGTTGGCGATTTTTAACTGTGGCCTGCGGCGCGATCCGCGCTCTCGGGTTACGCGCTCCGCGTGTCTCCACGGGACCCGGCGGCAAATTTACCAAACGCCATGACTCGTCGACGAGAGAGAGAGAGAGTGTGCGCACATGGAAATCGGATTACTAGCTGGCAGGCCGCACAGCGAGACTCGTTGGATTCGCCAGCCAATCGCTTAATTTCCCAGCCGCGTTGCGTAACGCAGTCCTCCACCTCCCCTCGAATCTTTCGCTCTCTCGCAGACTCTGTCATGCTATTATCGATGTTCTGTTGTCTTGATCAACTTTTTCAATTTTGCCTTTTCGTTTACTGCTGTTGTTGCCTGGTTGATTCTCTCAGATATTCGTTTTTATTTCACTTTTAATATTTTTAATAGATTTACTGGAACATTCCAATCGATTCACGTAACAAGATCAAAGCCCCTGTAGGAAATCGAAGAATTGTTATAAAAACTGGTTGATTTGTATTTTTTCTTTTCTTTTTTTTTTTACTTTTTCAATAGAAATGGCAGATGAACAACGTAAATAACTTTAGTTTTCCGTCTCGACGATATAAAAGCTAAATTTAAACTTTCAACCTCGCTTTCAACGTTTGCACATTCAGAGTAAAAATTTTCTATACGTATTCGAATAACTTTTATTAAAAAAAAGTATGCATCAATTAAGAGCCCACGTAAATATTTTTTCATTTAATCATTTAAGAACAAGCAAACATAAATAAAAGTATCCGTACAAGTAAAACGCGAGTAAACTCCTTTCATGCTATATGCACAAAAGTAAATATTATTCTACAATTAATTACAAATCGCCGACACAATGCACAACCGCGCGTCGCAATCACGTTAAGAGAAGAAGAAGGCAAAAAAACCTCATCTGGCTAAACGCACGCCTCTTTCCTTTCGAGCCTTTCGGCCCATGTGCTTACGTGCCGCGTAGCTGATCCTCGCGCGTGCACGTCTCTTGGGCGTTCCTCCTTTTGTTCTTGTTTCGCGACGATGGCGCGCCTGACGACAGGATGGGCCTCGAACTAAGTACGAGAGAATCGAGCTTGAAACCGCCCCCACCCACCTCTGCCTCACGAACAAAGAAGCGCGACGCCTGTGCGACGAGGGATGCAGGCCACGTTCCGCGAAGAAGAAAATAAGAAACGCTGAAGACTCGAGTTTCGCCGCAAGGAGTAAGAGAAAGAGAGCATTGCCATGATACTACCCCCCTTGCATAGTGAAACTCTTTCATTCGTTCTTCCCTTCTCCTTAGCTAAATCATCCTGCTCCTTTCTCTACCTCTTTCTTCTTTCGTGTTGTAGTCCCCCTTCTGCTCTATCCTCCTCAACAACCCCCCCTTCCCCTCTTTCCCGCTAGCACGCGCGCCAGGTTTTCGTCAAAGGTTAAGAGTTCCACGGCTCTTGAAATATTCTTGCGGTTCTTCTTCTGCTCGGTAGTACCGGAGTACCCCGAGCGATTTAAGACTTAAGCGCTTATCAAATATTGCTGAATTTATTTTGTGCTTGACGATATTTTGTATGCGCATAGTCGGTGTCGCCATTAACTCGCGGATTATGACGCTGGTCAGTATACTTTCAGTTTTTTTTTCTAATATAGAGATGATTTAATGGAGAAAATTACGTATGATTTCATTATGTTCGTTATTGATAACCATTACCTCTATAATTTTGATGGAGTAGTTGAAGAGGTATTCTTATTATATACCGACAAAATTATAAGCGCGCTGGGAATAACTTTACCTATCCAAAACTATTTACAGTTATGAACTTTCCATTGGAAAATCGAACTAAATTTTGTAAAAGAATAAAGTTTAAAATTGCAATCTAAATTTGCAAGAATATAAGCCTTGATGGTAAATCGGTAAAAAACATCTTCGACAAAACGAAATTCATAAATTGAACGTTTTACTAATTCAGTGAACGTCACCGTAGCCAAGCAGCAATTTCAATCGCAATAGTTTAACACTAAATCCTACTCGGGACTATCCCAATTTTTTTTCCTTCAACCGAGTGCGCGCCCAAAAAACACGTGAAATTCACGGACGCGCGAGCACGAGGCGATAAAAAGCGAAACCCAAAGCGCTCGCGCTTGCACCGGATACGTACAGAAAAGTGTAATTTAGACGTATACTCTGGGCATGAAAGCCCTCCGTGTCACTCTCTTGACCCCCCTCTCACTCTCTCCTGTAGACGGCAAGTTTTTCCCGCGCTAATCCGCGCAACACCGGAAAAGTCTCTCTCCGCGCGTGCGCACGCTCGGGCTTCGTAACAAAATATCGCGTGGTTTTGCGTATATATGCGCACCTTCGCTCACGACAATGGCTTCTTTGTGGCGGTTTGTTGCTTTGAAATTCGCGCCGTCGAAACTTTCCTCTCGCTGAACGGTGGCACAAGCGGAGAAGGGAAAGGAGTGCTTTTCTCCGAGGCGGCGGAAAACACAGCAGTCCGCTTTGAATTAAAGCCGCTTCTATAGAGGAGGCGATATAGCCCGCGTGCGCTTTTCTCGGATTTTCGACGCGCTGAATATTAGTTTAGCCTCTAGGGGAGAGAGGCTTTTTCATCGAAGTCGACTTTCGCCATTGACCTGGCGAGAGCCCTCGCCCGACGATTCAGTGCCCAATTTCAAAAGTGGAGTTCTGGGGACGAAGCGCTGATGACGAGTGCTACCGTGAGGTGCTGCGGGCGTTCGAGCTTTTCGTAGAAATATTTGGGATGATGAGAATATCGTTGTGAATAGTTCCAATGACTTGATAATGAAATGCATATTTCAGCATGTTAGCTTATGAATATATAATCTTGGACTTGATAATGTTAACGAAAAAATCTGTCTAAATAAACTCATGTTTACGGCCCTAATAAACGTATAGAGAAGAGAGACTCGCATAAAATCGGATATTTATTGAAAATCTTCAATCACAAGGGGAAACATATAATTCAACCCTCGATTTATTTGCAGTTTACATTATTTAAATTCAATTTTAAACCTTTTAAGAAGACGTCGTATTACCAATTTCATTACTTTATTGGCTCAATAATTGTTTTTCAATTGTGTTTTGTGAACTTTTATGTCGACGCTCCTTACGAAGACTAAAACGTTTCATGGCGTCTTCTCAAAGACTAGCATAACCCATTTCAAAGTATATGTAGCACGGTCGGACCTTCAGGCTTCTTCTATACTTGACTTCGGAGCGCTCCCGCGCTCCTTGATTTCTCAAAACTGCAACAACTAGCATAACTCGTAACTTTGCGCCGAATACTAATACAAATCGTGAGTTTGTGACCAAAAACTAGCATCATTTACGAGTTTGCATCGAATTTCAGTACAATTCGCAAGATTACGACAAAAAAGTAGCATGATTCGCGAATTGGCGACGAAAAGTATCGCGATTCACAAGTTTGCTGCGAAAATTAACACTACGCGCGTCCGTCATGATTTACGTTACAAGCAGTAGAACTTGCTAGTTTTCGCTGCAATCAAGTGGATCGCACTAGTCTTAAATGCGCACCTGACATCACGCACAAAGGTTAAACGCCAAATAGACGAGAAACAAACAGTAGACGGGAATAAGAAAGTTGACGGGAAAAGAAATTAGATAAGGAAATTTTTGATAAGAAGGGTAAGTCAGTCAAAATACACCGGCCCATGGACTCCTCTATGCTGCTGGATTACTACGCACAATCGGTATACTACTGTCTTGATATGCTATCAATCATTGGGTACTACCAGCTTCGACACCGATCAAAAATTTCAAAATTTTCGCACACCTTCTGGACTAATTTTTTCTTCTTTTTTATGTTCGAAAGTATGTAGGAAAAATCGTGTACAATCAAAAACGTCTTTGTCTCAAATTTTTTTAAAGGTTGTCCCACAAATTTTTCAAGAAAATGGCGAAAAAGCTCTTTTTTTATACCTCAGCCATTTAGCCCAGCAACGTTCTACTGAAAATGTTGATTCCTTCAAAAGTTATAAGGGTTTGTAATTACACGTTGAAAAGGCATGAAAATACGTAAATCGCAGGAATCGACAGCCCCGACTTTAAGAGCATTTGCATGCCTTTTCGACGTTCAACTTCGAACTCTTATAACTTTTGAAAGAATCAACATTTTCTATAAAAAGGACCTTTTCCCATTTTCTTCAAATATTTCAATTTTAAAAAAGAAGATGAAATATACGTTTTCCATTGTACACGATTTTTCCCATATACTTTAAGACATAAGATAGAAGAAAAAACGCGTTCGGCCTTTCAAAAAAATTTTGACCGGTTTTGAGGAAGTCTATAACCTGGTGGAAATCGATTCCATTATTCGCCTAATAAACAGCTAGTTTCACCAATTATTGTCAAAAACTAGACACTTTTCTTGGCTATTTCTATCTATCGATAAAAAAATTTTTTCCATCATTAAACGATTAATGACCGATTTAATAAACAGAATAATAAAATAAATTTTTAGCTTATTTATGAGTATTTAAAACATATTAAAGTTGAACAGTTTTTCAGTTAGAAAATGGCTAGTGAGAGGCTTGCTATTATGGCGAGGAATGAGAGAGACAGTATCAAAGGGAAAAATTATTGTTTTCGTTTGTATCCTCTGAAGCAGTACCATAAACAGATTAAATACCAATAATTCGTGTTTATATTTTAGCAACTTTTTTAATATTTGGTTTTAAATACATGATCAGAATATAGATAGAGAAAATTTAATAGAAACATTTTAAGGTTATCTTATCTCCATTAAATAGACAATATGACCGGAAAAATCGTTTCATCACTACCCAGAAATTAGCTATTTTTATTAGCTATTTATTAATTTCCTGGCTATTTTCGATAGTATAGTTGAAATTAATTATGGATTTCCTCATATATATCATCTCACCATCCTCTTTATTAACAAATCAATAGACAACCGCGTGTTGTTCACCTATATATTATCCCACTGCTTGTCAAAGGCAACATGCTCGTAGCACTGAATGAGTCAAGCGACATCAAACGCTGTGGCCTAAACTTGTGTTCTGTAATAGCAGCATGGAAAGCACCAATCCGTTACTTATTAGCACTTCCCATTAATTAATTTTGTTCAACAAACGGCAATATTGCAGGTTGCAAGGTATTATAAATAAAAAAAGTGTTCCATAGTTTTCAGTACATGCGGAGAGAGAGAGAGAGAGAGAGAGAGAGAGAGAGAGAGAGAGAGAGAGAGAGAGAGAGAGAGACTGAACGCTAGAGAAATAAATAAAGTAGCTACGGGTAAACGGAATTTTCATAAATAATGTACGTATATTAATTGAACCAAGGGTCGTGTTATCATGCCGCTTCGGCATTTCTCCTCTCTTCTGTGTTGTAAGGTGATACTATACAGTGGGGCGCAAAGTGCCGCGCGCACTCGCGCGCTTATCTGCACTGACTCGGGGCTATAAAAAGCGTGGCGGCGGTATACCTACGTCTCTTGGCCACTGCATCTCCGGCGCGGGCGCGCGCGGTAAACGTGCTTTTATCGGGAAAAGATTTCTGCCGCTTAAAGGGTGCCGACGATTTTCACACGGCAGTGGCGGCAGCTCTCCCTCTCTTTCTCTCTCTCTTTCTCAGCCCCCTAAATGCGCACGTGCCTCCTGCTTTCCACGTTAGCTTTTATACGCGTGGATCAAGGGCCTCAAAGTCAGGGGCGGCTCGGACCGAGAGGAGCTTTCCGAGCGAGAATGGAGTTGATCGACCTGAATAAGCAAGCACTTTGTGGCTATAAGCGCGCGGACGAGATATCGATCACCTGCACCAACTGTGCCGTCTCCATCCGCCTCCTTTCCCTTGGACGGATGAACATCCAATATGATTATTATTGGATGACCGTATTATTTAGTCGAGCTGTGCATATAGTGTCCGCCTTTTTATTATCGCCGCGCGGAGAAAAAGGTCCGGCACACACAATGGCAATGAGAGTTTTGGCACGAAGTGCCTTTCCCCGGCCTATTTGGGTTTTACATTAATTTATTAATAATTTTATTGCCGATAGCCCGTCTGCGTGCTATCACTTTTCTGCGTTTACCTCGCCACCTCTGCCTATTTGCCTATTTGCCTTGGATTATGTTATTAATACGTTTATCTTCTCGTGTCTGTGTGCCGCCACTTTTCTACGTAAGACTTACTTTTCTTGGCTATTTGGGGATTGGAAAATGTTTTATTGAAAATCAAATTACCAGTTTTCCAGCCCATTTGGGTGTAGATACTATTCCGATTGATCCTCAACTCTCCCGCCTATTTGATTTTAGAAATATTTTATTAAAAAAGTTTTTTCCTGTCCGTTTGTGTGATGCAGATATTCTACATTGCCTACCTTCTCTTATTTGCCTATTGGAATTTTCGAATTTTAATAACAATTGAATACCAAACCGTTTGCGCGCTGTCAATAATCCATGATAATGTTTGATAATATTATGTCGCAATGCTTTTTTTATCAATGAAAAAGACTACGAATCAATAAATTTGTAGTAGTTTTTTCAGTTGATATCTATGAAATTTTTACCATTGTTTAGAAAATATTTAATTATGAAATTAGAAAAGTATTTGATAACACATAATTTAATTCCTGTATAAATGTATTGATTGAAAATTTTCTGATAATAATGTTCTTATAATTATGAAAAACATAAAATATTTGTTTATTATTGTTATTCAGTGTTCAAAACTTGTTGAAAAATTATAATCGAAAGTGATGGGTTTGAAATTTGCGACGTTGGAGTGCAACGAAATAAAAAGAATAATCAAGGAGCGCGGGAGCGCTCCGAAGGCAAGTATAGAAGAAGCCTGAGGGTCGACCGCTTATATATATATATATCCCATAATTATAATATTTCTACTTCCCAAGGATGAAGTAAGATTCAGTTAAATTTAATTTAATTGAGACCACGTTTCCAACTTTTTGGTGGATGGAAGACTAAATATACAATCGGGTACAATGTACCTAGTTATGAATATCTTTACAACTCTGGAGATGAGTTTATTTTAAATATGAGGTTAATAGATCATATATTTGATGACAATTATAGATGAAATGGTTGTTAAAATAATTTTACTAGAAGGAAGTCATAAGCTAAATTTAGACCTCCCATTACACAATGCTTCTCTTCACTACACTTATCTAGATACAGCTGCTGGATGTCCTGTTATATCTGTGACTAATCAAAATTGGGTGGAGAACCATATTCAAAACTTTAAGCTGAAATACAAATTTCGAAAGCTTTTAATGTTACAGGCGCCATTTTTAGTTACTGGTGCACTTTATCTTTTGTTCATCTTTATTATTCTTTACGTACGCCTAAATTTTTCCGTCTATAAAGATGAAGCTTCAGAAAGTGAGTTACATGTTGCTGGACATTGTGAGACGATTTTGGCATTCCAAGATTGCAGAGTTTCATCTTACAATGAATTAGATGATTTACTAAAAACTTAAAATCAAATAAGGATGTTAATTTTTATTTGACGGCAGTAAAAAGTTTTAACCAATTATATAAAAATGCCACTGCTGCTGTTGCAGAGTTAGGTAAGATATTTATTATTTCCGATCAATAAATTACTTTTATTCTAAAAAATTTGTTTTAATTCTATTATCTTTAATTTACAACAACTCTCTACCAATTTTTCATGATTGTACAAATACCATTTAATAATGATATTAAAAATATACTATAAAATTTGTATGATGTAATTATTATTTTCGCTTAACAAGTTGTGAAATCTATCTAAAAAACTTTTTACAAAAGTTTAAACTAAGGCAAGTATTAGTCTCTCTTTCTCTCTCTCCTCTCTCTCCTCTCTCCCTCCGTCTCCCTCCCCCCTCTCTCCCAGTCTCACTGTCACTCTCACTCTCTCCCAGCCTCACTGTCACCCTCACTCTCTCTCAACATCCGTCAAACTGAGTACCAAAAACTCTAATGAGAGCTTAAATATTTTTTTAAAACAATCAACGTTTTTAAAAGCTAATTTTTTAAGTACGTTTTAACAACACAATTTTTGTCTATTTTTCTTATTTCTTCGAATCTCATTTACTCAATAAGCACTCTGCAAATGATAATAATTTTTTTCATGACTCTACAAATAATAATATTGTTAATATAAAACTTTCTACGAAAGTATAAAATAAGGCAAGTATAGACATTTTTTCTGTATAATCTATAAAATAATAATATTTCTGATTTTTTTAAAGAAATCAAATAAATACAAATGAAAAAGTCGATAGTCAAGTAATGCAAACAACTCTCGAAAACTACTGTATGACTGTTCGCAGAAATGTATTCAAATTTGTTCATCCTTCTATACAAATTAAACACTAGAAAGTACTGAAATCAATTACATTGTAGTCAAGTACCCATAAGTTAACTTGACTGACATAATACAACTTTTCGTATCTACTCAAAAATATTCAGCCAGCGGGCATAAAGTACTACTTAACGCCGAAGGGGTGTAATTGCTCCCATACACCTACAAAACTTTATAGACCCTACGCACTTTACTCTACATCCGTGTGGGCAAACATTATTTCGATTACATAACTATCTTTTACTTCTTCGAGGAAATGTATACTGAACAAATTATAAGTAAGTAGATTCAAATTCTTCATTGCAAATCAAACAAACGAAAGTTGTGAAATCAATTACCGATATAGTCAAGTAATGCAAACAACTCTCCGAAACAACCGTATGACTGATCTCAGAAATATATTATTCTAATTTATTCATTCTTCTGTACAAATTAAACACGAGAAAGTACTGAAATCAATTTATTGTAGTCAAGTACCCATAAGTTAAGTTGATTGACATAATAGAACTTTTTTTAGTACCTTGCGTGTAAAATTACATTTTACGCGCCCATTGTAACTTTAAAAATATTCAACCAGTAGGCATAAAGTACTACTTAACGAAACTACAAGCTTATTGGATTTTTTTTCATAAAGTATTAAATAATTTAATGAAAATCTGAACATAATGTTGGCATAATTTATTCTAAAGAATCTCTTTTACTTTCCATCAAATTCTCTGAACCTTCTGTATTGTTAAGATTAAAAAGTTTGCTTGTTTTGAATTTTACCGCTCAGTTCAACAACCAATCATATTGCGTTTTGAAATGCTTTACTACTTGCGGCAATCATTTTTTTAAAAGAAAAATAGGTATAGTTACCGTTATGCTCCAATTGCAAAAAAATTACACTATCACGCCAAAAAGTAGACCGTTTAATTATCTTTACTTAGCTTATACTCTGAGCTATTCTCAAGAACCGCAGCACAGCAACGATGTAAATAATCGCGAAGTCGATTTATAATAAACGGTAATTGCCGATATTTTTCCTCCAAGCGAAATTTATAGATTCAGAGAAAATTATGGACCTTATTAACTCAGTGGCAGCAGCGAGTTAGTGAAATCCCAGCGCTTTCAAGTCGCGCAGAGCACGCCTCCGGGAGGTTAATGAATCTAGTTAGCCGATGACGGAAAGAGAGAGATAGAGAGATAGCAAGAGTGAGAGAGAGGAAGAGAGAGAGAGAGAGAGAAACGGCGATAATGATAATAATAATCATAATAATTTACGTCTTGCTGGTGCAGCTCCTCCGATTTCATATAGCGCAGCGCTGTTGCTCTCTTCCTGCTATCCTGCAGAAGCGAAAGGAAGAAGGAACGAGCAGGGAGGGAAAAGCGCCAGGAGAAAGGAGTAACGGCGCCAAATCACGCCTGGCCATCGTTTTCCTCGGTGCGCAGTCGCGGTTAGAGTCAGGATATTCGAAGTTACAACTGTCTGCGCATCTCTGTAGTCGTCGTCGTCGTCGCCTTCGTCGCCGTCGTCGTTCGAGAAAGAACGCACGCGAAAACGGCAGAGGTATATAAAAGCTCACCGAGCTTAAGGCAAGAAAATCGAGCAAGAAAAAAAAAAATATATATATATATATATAAGCGTGCGCGTGCCCATGCTCGAGCAAAAAGCCAGGAATGTAGTGGTAAAATGGCCCGTGGTACAGGGGCAGAGGGGAAGCGGGAAAAAGCTCATCGTCGCTCTTTTTTCTCCTACTCTTCGCGGTTTTATTATATACGTAACACGACGAATCACCTGAAAAACTTGTTACACCCGTATTTTAATAGTTCGTAAATCGCTCGTTATACATGTGTGAAAGTTTTGTTTAATTAAGCTCTGAAAGAGTTTTGATACAAACCGAAGATAAAAGGAGCATCAATCAAAGACAGTTACAAATATTTTCGCTCAGATTACGGTCGGTGAAAAGTGCCACAAACGCGACTCGTTATAATACTTTGCGGCTGCAAGGAAAAATATAGCCCTATAGAGATGAAAAAAAAAATCAAAACAAAAAGAACAAAGCGAGTAAAGCAAAGGAACATCATCACGAGGAGGGAAAGGGGTGGTGCATTAGCCGTCCATTTGAATGCGAAATCACCGAATGTCGTGGTATGCCCGCGAGCGCTTAATCCGAGAGGAGGTGGAGAACCAGAGCGAGCTAAAGAAAAGGGGGACGTAAAGAAAGCGAAGCGGAATGAAATATTTTTCTATATACACGGAAAGCCTGCCTAATCAGGGCCGCTATTATTCATCCATGAGCATCGTGCCTAGTTACCTTCGTTGCCATCGCTGCCCTACCAGCCCCCCACCCACCTCCCATCTCTTTTCGTCCTCGGCGCTCCTCATTTTCGACGTGCCGCCGTCGTCGTTCGCGCTGTCATCTCCGTCGGTCGGGACGAGCCTCATTAGTGACGACCTCATCAGGACTTTTGTCGAGGCGCAGCTGCCATCGCCGCCGCCGGGCGGATCCTCTTTTGCCGCCTCCCTTCCAACTTTGCTGTTGCCGCGTACCCGTCATCGCACGACAAAATTCTCGACGCGTCGCCATCATCGATTTCGTCGCTGTCGTCATTGTCGTCGACATCATCGTCATCACGAAGTAATAACGCGGCGCGAAAGTGAGGGAGTGGGAGAAAAAGAGAGTGAGTTAGAGAGACAGAGATAGAATAAAATAGGGGATGAAGAATACAGTAGATTGTAAAGGCAGATAACATTGACAAGCTTCAGTTACGACATTATAGTTGATGTATAAAGCCTATTTTTCCGACGATTGACTGATACATTACTAAATACTGCCTTAGTCGCGAAACACTGATGAGGTTTCCGATACGACGCAAGCTTTGCGCGTATCTGAGAGTGTATAATATGTTTGGGCGTACGCTTGCACGAGCGCGTATAATATACCTTATGTTGTCAGGATATTGCGCGGATGAGATTACGCAAGTGAGAGCAAAAGAAAATATTTGTTAAAATTCCATCAATCTTTGTATGCTCAAATGGCATACCGCTGGGAATTCATTGCCACTCAGCTTCTTCAATCATAATTTGTTATTAATTTATATTATTATTAAAGAATAACATTTAAAAATTCAGTTCCTTTTAAACTATATCGAAAATTTCAAAATAATTTATAAGATGCTTTAATTGATTCATTTATTTAGTTATGGAAGTATCTAAAAAAATAGTATGTTCTGCAACTACCTAGTGCATTTAGATTTGCAGTTAACTCTAGATTTTTTTATTTCGAATTTTGGCATTACAAATCGTGCTATGCACCTTCGCACACGCGTTGCGTATATTATTTTTATTTTATTTTTTTAAACGTGTGCGCAAATCGATTTGCAATGCCTATGTGTAGTTCAAAATAGTCTCGCATTTTGAACTCGCAGTGCACAAGATACGTCGTTCCTCATCCTCGCGGCGAGATGCATCGTTCTTCATCTCCGCGCCGAGATACGTTCTTCTTTCGCTAAGCCGCCGATATATATGTTTGACGTATATAGTCAGAGACATGTAATTGTAAATATATGTTCGTAGTTATTCAAAGACATGATTATACATAAAATATATATATAATAATATATCATTATACATAACTTTTGGGCTAAGATGGGCTAAGAGTGATTTGAAGAGCTCAAACGGGCAGCTTACATTCCCAGTTGGCCTCTTAACCGACTGTTTAAACTGCTTAATTAGGGGTCAACTTGGAATATAAGATGACTGTTTGTTACTCTGAGCTCTTCATTTATATTCATATGAAAGTTGAATATGCAGCCAAGAAATTCCAAAACAATTTTGATGAATTCTCAAGTCGTGCGTGATTTAAAGCACAATTTCATACATCAATATACGATTATATGAATAAAACAATCACTAAAAGATTTATGTACAATACGAAATAATATAAAGTTATACACAATTATATATAAATATATATGACCATACATGGGAGCGTCCGCCAAAAACGAGCCAGCGGGTGCACGCGGCGCCGCGCCGTTTTCGCGCAAAATGAAATCGCTCATAATCGTTCGCTGAGTCTCTCGGAAAAAAAAAACAAAGTACATATATCGATAGATTTTTTCCTGCTTTTTCTAATGGTACGATTGCTTTTTTTCCAAAATGCTTTCTTCCGATCGAAAATTCAAGTTAAATGTTCAGAGCCATTTTTCTCAAAGTGTACCATGTTTTTTTCTTCAAAATGCATTGCACCATTTGAAAATACAAGTCTTAAGCTACAAAAGCCTAAAGTTTCAGATTGGAGAAATGAAGGGTTCAAAATTAATGAAATTGAAAAGACAGCAGCGGGTGGCCGAGTGTGCTCTCCGCGCTGCATGTTTAAACGTTAATTTGTATGAAAGTCCACATATTAAAATTCTAAATCAAGTTAATTTTTTGTTTATTTTTTTATTTTTTTATTTTTAGTCGAATTTATTCGATCTATCGAAATATGTACTTTGCTAAAGAAAAAATCTATCAATATAATTTTGCTTTTTTTCCGAGAGACTCAGCGAATGAATATGAGTGAACATAGAGTGCATATGAGTTGAACAGAGTGCATTTTGCGCGAAAACGGCGCCGTGCGCGCTTCCTGGCTCGTATCTGGCAGACGCTCCCACATATTTATACACAGTTATATAGAGACATAAGTCATATATATTTATATATAGTTCTACATATGAGAATATATGTAATCATATTTAACTATTTACAAAT
>JAPYZO010008026.1:0-12484 GCA_030522905.1 Torymus flavipes | reverse complement strand
AGCTTTGTTAAATACTGCGAAGACGTCCCATCCCCGTCGCAGCTCCTCAACCGCACCAACCAATTATCAGAACACGCGCTGAGCAAACAAAAGCATCGCGCGACAATAATCGAAGACGACGTACACCAAAAAAGACGAAAAAGCATCGCGCGTGCGCGCACCTCAAATATATTTTCGCGCGCATCATAAAGACGTAAAATATGAGCGCATGAATCGCGCGCGACAATATCCTCACGACCGACAGCGGCATTTCGCGGGGATTAGCGCCTCGGCGGCCGCGGCGTTTTACGGCCCATTTTGTTTGTGCATGCGCGCGAGGGTGTATTTTCGGAACGATAAAAAGTGGCATCGACGAGAGAGACGCGTGTGTGACAAAAAAATTGGCTTTATGGAGCTGTAAAAGACGAATCGGCCGAGAGAAAGGTGTGCTGTCCTTTCTTTTCTTGTTATAGGGGGACCAAGCGTGCGTTGTGGTTGGCGATTTTCGGGAAGGAGTGTATATAAGTACGCTGACGTTTGAGGGTGACTAGTTTGGATGAATATTTATGTCTATTTGGATGCTTTGGATAAAGAGGCTTAAGGATGAGTAAATTTTGCTCTGGTGACGCGATTATGCTCGCGTGACAAAGTGTAGCTAATTTCTCGAAATTGGGGTATAAAGAATATGCTGTCTGCGAAGCGTTGAGAATCTGCAGTTAAATCACTCAATATTAGCCTTTCGG
Organism: Torymus flavipes; assembly: GCA_030522905.1. NCBI lineage: Eukaryota > Metazoa > Arthropoda > Insecta > Hymenoptera > Torymidae > Torymus > Torymus flavipes. The sequence continues at coordinate 11,762 of JAPYZO010008026.1, read as the reverse complement.
GTTAAGCGTTACATCATTTTTATGTACTAGCTTTTTTTGTCGTAAGCATTTATAGAAATATATTGCGATGGATAAAATATAGGAGGTATTGTAGACTATATGAGAACGTGGTATTGTAGACTATATGAGAACGTTTTTATGTACAGAATCAATCTTTTTCATGTTAAATTGGATTATAATGTACATGCTATCATCAGTGTAAATAGTAGAATTAGCAATCATTTGCAATTAATCGATTATCTATTATAATTGTACCTATAAAAATATAAATTAATTTTTTATGATTATAATTTTGTAATTCAAAGTTTGATAGTATAGTTTTATGGTGGCAGAACGCGAGGCATAAATCTTGTGAATATTGCTAAAAATCGGCATAAAAAGGATCGATGTAAAATTTGTATTTATTTAAATATCATTATTATGCTATGAATTTCTATTTACCTTTAAAACCATTTCACTCAATTGTCACTATCGCAACATTATGAATAATTTTAATAAAATTAACACCTTTCATATTACCGCTGTTGCCATAAAACACATTTTAGAGAATCCAATATTATCTCGGTTTTCTGTCTTATCTGTCCAACTAAACAAAATCAAACCTCTTATTCAAACAAATGACAGACAAATTATAAGGAATTGTTGTCAATTCTCATGATGTTTCTCTTGATTCCAAAAAAACACCTTTGATCAACCCCTTCAATTTTCATACCTATATTACCTAGCCCTACGAATATTCCTACGACTCGTACATACCCTCACTCTCTCGATTACGCGCGCGGCCTCCACAAAGACGCGAGGCAACACATCGAGGCATTATCTCCTGACAATCGCCTTTCAATCCTCCCGGCCGATACACTAGCTCGCGCGCGAACCACTGCCGTGTGTCACAATTGCTCTCTCGTGCCCCAACTCCACCTACAACTGCTCTTGATTTCCGGCGACACAGAGCCCTGCGTACGTACATACATACACGCATTTATACAGAGGAAAAGAAAGACCCGCACAAAAAAACACACACACACACATGCGTATACAGAGCGCGTTGTGCGTGCCTACAAATCGGTGTCGATCGCTGTTTCTCTCATTCTCTCTCTCAACAACTAGTAGTGTAGCATCTGCCCGGTAATCCTCGGCGCGGCGAAACCGCGCCTGTCGCGATTGTCCCCCCGCATTGTCCCTCTCTCTCTCTCTATCTCTGTCCGCGTCTCCTATTGTGCACACCTACCTCTGCGCGCGCGTCATTGTCTCTCCACGTCGATTTCCCTTCGAATTTTTTCGATGCCCCGGGATTAAAGATCGCGCGCGCATGCATAGGTGTGTATATACGCTTCTACCTACACCGGCCCGCACGTATATATATAGTATACACGCGCGTATTCAGTGGCTCGTAATCGCCGCGAGTGAGATAGACGATGAAAAGGGGATCGCGTCTCTTGCATGACCAGTCGACAATGCGCCGGTCCCATTGTCGAACGGGGGGAGCTATATATATGTGCCTGTGTGCGTGTGTGTCTTCGGATACGTAGAGGGAGAGAGGGGGAGATATTTTATTGGGAAATTAATGCGAGGCGATCGGCAAACACCTACGGATGATGCGCTTAGACGTGCGTGAGTGCGTGAATGCGCCTCGCTATGTGTGTACATATACTCGAGGGTTGGATATATATGTGAGGTTGTATTATACGGGGAGAGCAAGCGTGTATGTTTGGACGTCGGTTAATGGCATTACAAGCACTTATGCGCGATGAGTGGCCTATGCGCGCGCGGGGATCTCATCACAGGGGTGCTGGCGATTGTCGGTAATGGGTGTACATGCATTATACGCGCTGTTTAGTGCGTTTTTCGAGAGGATTTCCGGATGGATTTCGGAATTCGTTGGTGTATAAGGTTTGGATGCGGTTGGAAGTTTGAGAGCCGGAGTGAGAACTGTTGAATCAACTCTAGTATACTTATTTATTTACTATCTTCGTAATAGTCTTGGATTATCGAAATTTGAATTGTTAATTTCACTGAATTTGATATAATATACTAAACAATTCTATATAGATTTATACCTTTATAATTCAACCATTGATTCATTTTCTACAATTATACACCTTTCATCCTCAAAGTACTTTTTATTACGTTTTTGTAAACCGTGCAAATACATTCTAAAGGAATTCTGAAATTAACGAATGCACTCCGCACCACATCCCTCAATACCCTGCAACACCTCTTTAAATTACCCCGAAGAAATCGCGAACTCTTATATAAAATCCCGTGCACATAAACGCGAAGACGCCTGAAGTACACGCGGGACTTCATTACCCCTCTCTCTCTCTCAAGTGTTATCATTCACGACGGGAAAAGAGGGGAGGGAGGCACACACCTCGGCCCGAAAATAGCCTTCGCGCATATACGCATTCATCGCGCGGGGGTGTGTCCGCCGCGGTGCATTGAGGGGAGCGCGAAAGGAGAAGAACCGAATGGCCGACACCTCGAGAGGTATATAACCGCGCTAATTAAGAGCCGAGCCACTCGACTTGCTCGCTCGGTCTTGACGACGGTCCGTTCGTCGACCGTATAGTAGACGAGTGTGGCGGGGGATTGCCATGAGTGGTTTTGCACAGAAAGAGGAGGAAGATTCGACGCGGCTTTTTACACCTGGAGTAAAGGTGGCTTCGTTGTGTGCAAGCGAAAGATTGAATGGGATAAACGAATGGTGGTTTAATTGAATAAGGGAGATGAAGAAAGTTTTATACAAATCTCGAGTGAAAAAGTCCTTTCTGGAAAAAAAAAATACTTTATTAAATGAGGTGATTGTGGGTATTGGGAATAACTCTTTAGATACGTGATTGAATTTTTTTTTAATTTTAATATAATTTTTAAGTCCACGAATAGAATACGACCGAAGATTTAGAGATAAAGAATAATTTATAATATGACTACTGAAACTTCTGAATACAAATGATAAAAGAAACAAAAACAAACAGCCTTTTGCTGTTATGATAATAACTATCATTCAGAGTAGTAAACAATTCATTTAAATTTGAAATGGCGATAAAGCTTGAATATATTAAAAATGCAAGTTCAACGAGTCTATCTGCGTTATAGATAAGGCTGCATCCAGAGTTGAACTGTCCGCTGAACAGAATGCTGCCAACCGTGCAGCCGAGTGTATCAAGTTATGTTGCTTTTAATTAAATGATTTGTATTTTTTTCTTAATTAAATAAACTAATAACTATATCCATTTACTTGTTTTTAACTGAAATAAAGAAATCATGGATTTTTACCTAATTTTACTGCTAATATTTGTGGCTCTTTGGGCTCGTTATTTTCATTCACGATATGGCCGAAGAGGACAGTTATTTGGTAAAATACATGGACCAAAGGATTATCCGTTCATTGGTAGCTTGTTGATGTTCAATTTTGATAGTATGCGTAAGTATTATAATATTAACTTGAAAAAATCATTGTAGATGATCTTTGGATAGTCGGGCGGAAACTTGTGAAAGGTTATAAGCCAGTCGGAAAAATTTGGGGTATTTTTGATGCTATGGTATTTATCAATCATCCTGATGATTTAGAGGTAATTTAACTAATTTTTGGTCATGTAAAAGTTATGGTTTGGAGCAAGTTTTATTTTGATGCATTTCAAAATTATATAACCTGAATGTAATAGTATTTATCGAACAATGTCAATCATTTCCCAATTCAAACTTGAGTTATTTTAAATGAGATAGCATCAAACAGTTATCTAATGACTTTTAATCTTTAAAGATAACAAAATTTACAAATTGACTGTTTTTGTTTATTATTTATACGATTTGAGTATCATTTAACATTTAATTCAATTAAATTAGGTATTAATTACAAGTCAAAAGGTTATCGAAAAAGGGTATGTGTATTGGTATTTGCAACCTTGGCTAAAAAATGGGCTTCTAACAAGTACAGGTATATTTCACTATAGTCAAAACATACGAAGCTTTGTGATCCTTAATGAATTTATTATATTTATTTGATTAGATGAAACATGGCGAGTGCGAAGAAAAGTTTTAACACCTGCCTTTCATTTTGGTATTTTGAAAAAGTACATTGAAATTACTGGAGAGCAAGGAGAGAAATTAATTCAAGCTCTCAAAAGCAACGGCGACGAAACTGTGATAAATCTTATACCATTTTGCTCAAACTACACGTTAAATGTTATTTGTGGTAAATATTCTAAAAATAAATTTTCAACTTTGCAGCAGACAGAACACGCATTTCTTACCTTTCATAAAACATTTTCGTTGTTTAGAATCTACTATGGGAGTTGCTTTGGATAAAATGGACGATAAAACAGTCAATAGTTACAAGCAAGCTGTTCACGATATGGGAAGGGTTGTACTTTACAGGCAAGTACTCAAATATATCAATAAAATAAATTACATAAACCATTTGAATGTTATATTTAATAATTGCTTTTTACCTACTAGATTAGCTAGACCATATATAAAAAATTGGCTGATACCTTTCATTAAAATGGGTTTTGTACAACGAAGGGCTCTTAATATTCTTCATAAGTTTACAGACAAAGTACGCTAAGTTTGTTTATTCATAATAATTGTACTTGATTTTTAATCATTGAATAATTGATGTTTATACAAATAGGTTCTTAAAGAACGAAGAGATTACCACAAGAGTACAGGGTACAAATATTTACAAGAGTATACGGACGAGGCTGATGATACAGTATACAGCGACCATCATATAGGTAAACTCAAATGTGTAGGCATTTTTATAACTGATAATTTCGAAAGAAAGAAACGTAATACTCACTTTTGAAACATTTTTAATGTCAGGACGCAAGAAAAGATTAGCTATGTTGGATCTTCTTTTGACCGCAGAGAAGAATGGTTTGATAGATAATGAGGGAATCAAGGAGGAAGTTGATACTTTCACTTTTGAAGTAAGTTGCACATATATCCATTGTATAGGCATTTTTGATATTACAACCTTTATAAGCTAATATATAAGTACTTTTTAGGGACACGATACAACTGCAATGGGTTTGACGTACACCTTAATGTTACTTGCAGAAAACAAAGAAATACAGGTGAGACTATATTTTATCATCGTATTTCTCCATTTATTATCACAATTTGTTTCTAAAATGCTTAACTAACTTATTCATAACGTTAGGACCGAGTAAGAGCCGAAGTGACTGAAGTGTTTGACAAGTTCAATGGTAAAGTAGGCATTATAGAGGTCCAAGAATTAAATTACCTCGAAAGGTGTATCAAGGAATCCCTACGATTATATCCCCCAGTCTCGGCCATCATGAGGTTCACCAAAGACGAGTTACAATTAAGTAAGAACTTTGCAACTCAGCAATGGTATACCTATAATGACTCTATTAACAACTGACATCTATTTTGTAGAACACGCACTTTTGCCGACAAGGACGCACATCCTAGCGTTTATCTGGGATATCCACAGAGACCCTGAATTCTGGCCAGATCCCGATCGATTCGACCCAGACAGATTTCTATCGGAGAACTCGAAGAATCGGCACCCGTTCGCTTATGTGCCCTTCAGTGCTGGACCTCGTAATTGCATAGGTAATTGTTGTTAATTTTTGTAACGTAATATTCGATATACACAGCTAAATTTTACCGTTTAGGTCAGAAATTCGCGATGATGGAGCTGAAAATGTTGATTGGCAGAATTTTGTACGACTTTTACCTGGAACCAATCGATCGAACTGCCGACATGAAGTTGATAGCTGATCTAATCCTGCGACCAATGGATCCTGTCAGAGTCAAATTCATAAAGATAAATAAATAAATGGACGTTTATTAATAATAACATTTTTGTACGTATTCAAAGTAACAGTAAGTAATTAAAATAACGAATGGCAAACTAACTCGTACTAACTTACCACGAGTGTTTTACATAATCCAATACACCCTAACCACCTAATAATCTCACACCCAGCAAAACGTCACGCCGACACAGTCTTCAGCGTGGAACAAGTAGTACCGCGACACCCACACGCTATACACCCGTATCTCGGGCGGATCCGAGAAGTTTGCCGCGCGCACAATGTGTATACATATATACATATAGTACACGTGTAAAATAATCCCCGATATACACGTGCAGCCCCCGGAGGGACAATGCGAACAAACTACGTGCGCGCGGTAATACCTCGTTGCGCGACCGATGGCCCCGGCCGCGCGTCGACAATGGCCTTAATATACGATTGTTCTCGCGGACCGCGTCATAATGCGCGCGTGTGTACATGTGTATGTGTGTTTGAGAGCCGCTGCGGTCGTGCGCTCCGATTATGAAGAAATCGATACTAGTGGACGGTCAATGCGCGGTGGTTGTTGTTGCTGCTGGTATTGTTGTTGATGGAGAATCGTCTTAGGGGGGTTTTGTTATATATAGGCTTTGTTTTTTGGACATTTTTTTATAACTTCTCCAATGATAAATTGACGATTTCTGTGCATGTGAAAACTTATATAAAGAGAGAGAGAGAGAGAGAGTGAGAGGAATTCTTTTTCTCGGAAAGAAAGCTTTGTATCGGTTAAATTTTTATGATACTTACTGACATTTTAACGAATTTTCGTGTTTCCAATTTGGTTAGTCGAAGTATCCGGGTTTTTTTAGAAAATATCAGGATATATGTATGTGTGTGGTTGTATGTGAAAATTTTCAGATCTACGAAATTTATTCTGTAGTGGCACACATTAATTTTAGAATTTATTGAATAATATTACGTAGGTTTTTGGATAAAAGTAAAAATTTCAAAATATCAGGAAAAGGTCTTTGGTCGTAGGTGCGGATTTCAGTTACTTTTAGACTGATTAATGGGATAACAAATTAAATTTGACAAAACTAATTGTTAGAGCTAATGGAGTTGATGTTCTCTTTATTATGGTATTCATTTTCATCTTATTTATTTTACATTCACATAATTATAAAAATCAATGAACACAGTTAAAATATTATTACTTATTTTATAGTTAAGTGCAAGTTAAGTACTCATAAAAAAACTAATGCAAGCGTAATATATCATGGAAAACATCAGGAATTTGAAAAGAAAACTTCTTCTCGATTTAAAGCGCAATCACTGCTTATTTTTAATGTCAAAATTAAAAACGTTTATTTATTTAAACCGATATATCATTTAAGATCATTTGACGACTTTCCTGTACTTGTCGCATCCAACGCTGTCATGTACTTTTTCGGCACACACCACTTGCGGTACCCCAGAGATGTTAGGTGAGTTGCACTAGCGGATAGGACCAGACAGTATCGGTCGTCCGTCTCCATCAACCGTAGTGTATTTACCAACTCAAAATGAATACCTTGAATGATGAGCCAGCCATGATTATCTTGCTCCGTCTGTTCCGACCTGACAATCCGCAGCCTGAAACCCTCGCATGTTTCACCCTTGCAGTCAATGACCGCGAGTAGAATTGCACCCTCAGCCAGACTGTGCACGACTAGCAAATTTCTGTCGCTGGTCCATGGGATGTTATCCAACGTTCTGTTCAGCAATACCATCGAAGCGTTTATTTGTTGGCAATGGATTTTGCCGTGCAGACGGTGACAACGGCTGTGCAAGCCGTGGACTCTGGACACAACGGGTAACTCCATGTCGATCTTAATGGATCCCTCCTCGCAGATGGTCGTTGCTTTTCCGTCTACATCAACATGCATTGTTGTGAAACTGCTTTCATTCCACACGGTTACAAGATAACCCTGGTCGGGCGACCAGAAATCAACTGGGTCGATCTCCATTTTCGGCCAGCGGGGGAACGGCACGGGTTTGCCTATTAGCTTACCGTTGTAGTCGTAGGATACACGACAGTTTTCCAGGTTGCCACAAACTTCTGGAGAGTTCATAAGCGCGTCAACGCGATCAATGAATATGGCGGGGTAAACGTCATCGGTGTAGTCTAGGTCAAAGACGTTGCAGTTGTCGAGGTTCAGAAAGCCGAGCGCATTTCTGGACTCATTATCATCCGTATTGTTGCCCGTTGGCTTCGATAGCTTGATAACTATCCTGTTCGTGAACATCGGCACAACTAGTATTCTCTTCGTGGACGTTAACTGGATATTGAGGCAATTATTTTCGATGGTTATGTTATCGGCAACGTATGTCAGACGTGTGAAATTGCACACGTGCTTGTTCTCCGTTTCCATGCAGATAGTGTAGAAAGCGTTGTCATTGTTCCCATAATATGCGAGGATGCTAGCCGAAGCTATGTAGTACTGAGGTTCGGATAAGTTGCTGGATAAGCGGAAGTTTGGAATCGTCGGATATCCGACTAAGGTGAACGTTTGGAGATCTGATTGCGATTCTGCACTCGCGTAGGCAAGCCAGATGCAAAAGGGAAGAACGAAATTCCATGTAGCAGGCATGTTGTATGATATCTAAAAAGAGATACATTGAAGTAATGTTAGTTAATTTTAATTTTGAATGGTAACACGAATAATTTACGCTAGTAAAGAACTCACGAAAGCTCGTAGTCTCTCCGCTGCGTATCACGTAGCGGACGATAGGAAGACGTATCTGGAACTGAAAGTAAAATGTTTTCCCCACTCGCAACTGACTTTCGAGTAAGAGAGCTTGAAAGTATTGGTGGAGATATATAGTAGATAATCTAAATCGGTATAGCGTAAAAAAATTGATAAAGACTCATGGACAGTTTTTATCAAAAGTTTCGCTTTAGAACCTATTTATTGTATATGTCACGTATTATGTAATAGAATCATTTTTTGTTGTTTATTATTAATAAGATTATTAAAATTATTATCTGGCAACCTGAGCCAATTCTATTATCTTAGAGTGGAAATTCCACTGTAAGTGGGTTAGATGATGTGTAAGAAACGATATTCCCTGCGTTTCACAGTGGAATTTCCTCTGTAAGATAATAGAATTATCATATATATGGGATTCTCCCATAATGGTTTTATTTTTTACGTACTTGTTATGACCGAGTGTAAAACTTTGTATAATAAGATTATTATTATAGTTAGAAAATGAAAAAATGTTTAGTAAAGCTTTTTTTTCAATAATGACCCATCTCCACAAAAAAAGAAAAGCGTCCGCGGCCCGACGGATCAGACCATAATTGTATGTATGTATATTGTTATGTCTTCTGAGCTACTAAACCCAGTTTTGATCGTAATTTCGTTTTATCAGTCCAGAATTTAGAAATACCTTAAAATTTAAAAGTCTTGAGATATCTTCATTACAAGATCGAAAAATCAGTATAAAATAATCATGTCGGATTTTATTTAGGTTAGTTAGAAAACCGCTCATTTTATTAACATTTTATTGCAGTCGAAAAGCGATCATAGCTGCCACTATAAACTTGAAAGAAAAAAAAGCGCCGAGATAGGGCCTTCTTTGGGCGCATGCCGAGTTAAGAGCTTGTTCCGCTCAGTTGTAGATATTAGAAATAGTATTATTTGCCACGCCAATTTTAATATGTCTGATGTATTGGCAACACTTTGAACTTTTCTTTCTGTTACAAAATTCGCAATATATGGGAAGAATATTTGATAATGCACATTTGCGTGCAATATATTATACAACCAAAATCTTTGGAATATATTGTACAAAACAATATGCAATACATCGGCTTCATGTATCCAACAGTGGCGATTTTTACGTGTGAAACTTTATTATTTAGTCCGTATTGCACTTAACACCAAATACAATCATAAAAAAGCGAACAAATAAAATCGTAAAAACACCTCCCACTAATGAATTTCTCCATTACCTCTCTACAATTTGTTCTCCACTGACGAAAAAAATCAACATTTTTTCACCTCACTGCGCGGCGACACACAGCATCGAGCCCTCAGTTATATCATATGCAATTTCCTTGACGAAGGCGGGCGCGCGCGCGATTGCATCTGCTGCACGCGAGAAAACGCTCGCTCGCTCTCGTTATCGCGTTTTCTTGTCGATCGCGCGTACGCCGTCACATAATGGCAGAAAGGAGAGGGAGAGACAGGCGCAGTTTTCATAAAAATCCCCCCGCAGTGGTAGCAGCGGCGGTGAAAAGTGACACGCCAGGAAATTAAGAGATGGGATTTTAAATTGGAAAAATAAGCGGAGCGCGCGTGCTGCTCTCGTCTGCGGTCGATCGAAAAATGGTACATGCGAGAGCAGCGCCGGCACACATTGTCTGACGACTCTCTGCGCGCGGCTTGTGACGATGATGGTCATTTTAAATTTTTGAAAATATTTCTGGAAACGGGAGAGGGGGAGAAAGCAATGTTTGTTTTCGTTTCAAAAATACGGGAAAATATATTGGTTTTTCCCTTCGTTTAAATGCAACGTGGTACGGTTATCGGGCCGATGTTTTATAATGATATTAAATCGATAATTGCTTGCTGAATTTTTAAAAATGTTGTCTTTGTAGGCGTTTAATGCTATACCCGATGAACATATACATATTTTAAATGATTTTTGTACTCTGGTCAGTTAAAATATTAAAAGCACCGATGCTATCAGAGTTATCTGCCTTTTGTAGACTATCTTGGACTTCAACAGTTTTTTTGATGAATTTCGTATAAATAGCGAAACGTAAAAATCTCTACTATATAGTCCATTTTATATTTTGAAAATATTATCATAATAAATAAAGTATAAAAATGATGATTTTAAAAATCTTAAGTATATAAACGAATACCAAAAACGTGAATCTGTTTTATACTCGTTGCCTAACGTAGTCTCAAATTTAATATTAGATACTATGTATTTAGTATACACTTACGTATCATGAAGCAGTTGATAAGACTTTGGATAGAAATAAACCGGTAAAGAATAAGAAATGTAAATTATCTCATACTCAAATAACACTAATTTCAAATAAGTTAGTTTATCGAAAACATTATGGAAAGCTACCGAATTTAGTTCTTTGTTACTTTACTTTTGCGCTTTTATTTTAAAAGATGTTATACAACCAGAAGAATAAGAAAAATTTTTAAAGCTACACGTAGCAATGATAATACTTTCGAATAAATCATGCGTGAATAATGTAGAAACTATTGATTTTTTTGAATATGTATTAATTGAGTGTCTTCATGAAGAAATGAAGGAAAGGAGATGGAAGGAAACTATTAGTTTTGTCGTACAATCGAAAAATAACCAAGTTTGTAAATCGCCTTTGAAAATATCGGCAAATGAAAGTTTTTCCGATGAACCATCTTTTACTAAGCGAAACAAGATAGACGCTGATAATTTATTTACTAAAGAAAACAATTGAAGTATCTGATTGGTAAGTTTTTATTGTTTTTTTTTTTGAATTTTTTATAAAAGTAAAATATTGTGAAATATTAAAATCAATATTATATCAAGTGGATGAAGAAGTATAACGAAATCATTCAGCGTCTCAGGTCGCTCCCTAACTTATGTTCAGCAGTCCGCCTGCTTAGTGGTATAAAACACGACGGAGAAGGAACCCGCCACCTAGTGGCCATTTGATTTAACTTGAATATATATGACTTTGCGTATAAATCTTGTTATATTAAATTATTATTATTATTTATTATATAATATAACCATCAAGTTTAAACTTCTTTCCTCCTTTAACAATCAGCTTTGGCCCTATACTTTGAGGCCAGCAACCACAAAAACTCTTTTGAACAAATCTCCTGCCAATTTGCTTATACCTTTTACAAATCTCATCCATCATTCTCTATAAGGATTATATCATATTTCAACGGTGTTCTTTACAAAATAATTCGACTATTTCGATCAAAATAATTT
>JAPYZO010008022.1:0-14691 GCA_030522905.1 Torymus flavipes | reverse complement strand
GGTTTTCTGACATAACAAATAGTTAAGAATTGTAAATAAAGTCATTTCAGAAGTGGAATGAGAGTTGGAAAGAGAAAATGAAATGAAAATGACAAAAAAAAGTTATCTGCAATAAAGCAAAAACTGTTTTTGTTTCGAAATTCGCATGAAAAATTTAAATATTTTGAGCTTATGAAAAATTCAATATTTTAACAAATTTCACACAATTCCACTATTTGATGGAAATTATTCATACATGACTAGTGACTAAAGAAGTAACAATAGCGATCAATTTAATAGTTAAACTTTCTACTATATTTTATTTTGAAAATATTTTCTTGCTTTGAATGAACAGTTTAATTATATTCTGTATCCTTCACAAGTCAATTTTACTTCAGTAAATAATTTAATAAGTATATTTTATTAGAAAAGAAAAACTTAAATGATTTCATAATATTCGAAATCCATTCACTCACGTAACATCTTTATTTGATTCTAGATCGAAAAGATGGACGATCAACTAACCCCGACCACGACAGCTAACAAGTCCGACACGAAACCGCCCGTGGAAACCATCAAGTGCGAGGCGACATCGAGTACGAACAAAGTCGACTCATCGCTTCTTCGCTGCGAGCCAGTGCTGCGGCTGGAGCGGCTTTGCGAGACGGAGAAAGAGCCAGAGTTTACGATCGACATGGACGCGAAGATGATCGTCGAGCAGTGCAAGTCGCGTGGCCTCAAGGGCGTCCCCAATTGCTCGATACTCAGCGATAAGTCGCCACCACCTGCCCCGCCAGAACCACCAACACAGCGTCTGACGAAGGAGCAACTACTGCCACCTACACCAAGTGTGTTCCTCGAGAATAAGAAAGATGTGTTCAGTCCTATACTGCAAGAGTTTTGTTTGAAGCATCCCATCGCCGTTGTCAGAGGTGCGTGTCGTAGTTTGCTTTTTCGAGAGAAATATATTTGGAAATGAAAATATATTCTAAAGCTTAGATGGACATTAAAATTTCTTTTTAAGGATACTTGTTTGAAAACAATTAAAAGAATGCTTACTGGTGCAAGTGTATTCGAAAAATAAAAAAAAAAGTCCTTTACCTTTTGTTTGTGGCTAGAAATATCTAATATTATTTAATCATTGAACTTATTTTTATATTAATCGATATATTTGTTTTGAAAATTTCACATGGGAGTAAATGTTTTATACTAAGTTATGTTGTATCTAATACACATATTGCGTGTGCAGGTCTAGCAGCAGCGCTGAAACTCGACCTCGGCCTCTTCTCAACGAAGACGCTCGTCGAGGCGAACCCCGACCACACGATCGAGGTCCGCACACAGCTGCAGCAGACGAGCGACGAGAACTGGGACCCCGTTCTCGCGCGCAAAGTCTGGCCCTGCATAAGCCATCGTAGCCACACGACTATCGCCAAGTACGCCCAGTATCAGGCCTCGAGTTTCCAGGACAGCCTGAAAGAGGAGCGCGACAAGAGCCAAGGTATCCACACGTCAACAGCGTCGAATTTATCTGACAGCGACTCCAAGGATAGCACGGGGATTAACGTCAAGCGCAAGAAGAATATTTACGGACTGCCTGGTCGGTCAGGTTCGAAGATGTTGCGTTTCGGCACAAACGTCGACCTGTCGGATGAGCGCAAGTGGAAAGCACAGCTGCAGGAGCTGATGAAGCTGCCCGCGTTCGCGAGGGTAGTCAGTGCTGGTAATATGCTCAGTCACGTGGGTCATGTGATTCTGGGCATGAACACCGTGCAGCTGTACATGAAGGTACCCGGCAGTCGGACACCCGGGCATCAAGAGAACAACAACTTCTGCTCGATTAATATTAACATCGGGCCTGGGGACTGCGAGTGGTTCGCCGTGCCCGACGCGTACTGGGGCGTCATTCAGAACCTCTGCGAAAGGAATAACATCAACTACTTGCATGGAAGTTGGTGGCCCTCAATGGAGGACCTGTACGAGGAGAACGTTCCCGTGTACAGGTTTTTGCAGAGACCTGGTGATCTTGTCTGGGTTAATGCCGGTACGCCACGAATCACTTTATCTTTATTATTATACCGTAAAAAGTAAAAAGAACGTGTTTTCTAATAATACCAATGACTTTTTCTAGGCTGTGTACATTGGGTGCAAGCGGTTGGCTGGTGCAACAACATCGCCTGGAACGTGGGCCCACTGACCGCACGCCAGTATCAACTGGGGATCGAGCGCTATGAGTGGAACAAGCTCCAATCGTTCAAGTCGATTGTGCCTATGGTACATCTCTCCTGGAATCTAGCGCGAAATATCAAAGTATCGGATAGGCGGCTCTTCGAGCTCATCAAGAACTGCCTGCTGAGGACGATGCGACACTGTTGTCTGATACTCGAGTTTGTCAAGTCGAAGGGCGTGGAAGTGCGGTTCCATGGTAGAGGCAAGAACGAGGCGTCACATTATTGCGGACAGTGCGAGGTAATTCTAATCATAACATAATAATGTTTCTCTTTGTGTTTATTCAATGTTAAATTTATATTAACGATGAGTAACTATGTAAACATAAATAATTTTAATATTACGAAAAATAATGAATAATAATGTTTCCCTATCTATCTAAACTATTTTTTATCCTATGGATTCTTTATACTAAACGGCCACTACTACTTAACACGGCCAACTAAAAATGAAATGACTTCAGGCAAGTTTCAAAACAATTTAATAACCTTGATGCTTTCTTATGTTACAGATCGAAGTGTTCAATATTTTGTTTATTCGCGAGCAAGAGAAGCGTCACGTGGTCCACTGCATGGACTGTGCGCGAAAGCAGTCGCCTTCACTCGAGGGCTTCGTCTGCCTCGAGGAGTACAGAATGCGCGACCTCATGGACGTTTACGACAACTTCACTCTGCACACGCCGCCACCACCGCAGAAGCAGACACAGCCACAGCCACAGCATCATCAGCAGCTTCAGCAGCACCATCAACAGCAACAACAGCAGATTCATCAGCAGCACCAACAGCAGCATCAACAGCAACAACTCCAACAACAACAACAACAACAACAACCGCAACAACAACAACATCAACAACAGCAGCAACCGCAGCAACAGCAGCATCAGCAGCAAATGACGCCCCCACAGACAAGTTCTCAAGTTTCCTGAGACGACGAGGAGCACAGATACCTGGACTACCTTGGATTGGACTAAAATCTGAAGTTCGCGTTTCTGTGTGTGTCTCCCAAGAAAAAAATGAAAGCGGAGAATAGGACAAACTGCACGAGCGGTCGACTTTTCAGCACGGAAAAGTAATGTGATAATACTGGCGAAGTGACGACGAGATGTTGACGAGTGAGGTGTCGGTATCGCCGCGACGATTATCATCAGTATACCTCTGTAATCGCGCTGGCGAGATCGGCTCGAATTAATTACTGGCCCCGTCGCCTCCTCGTCTACCGGCGTAATCGCTGTCCTGCTTTTCCCGTGCCGAGAGTGCGTGTATCGAAGAACGTGTGTGCATAGTTTGCGCGAAGTGCGAAAAGTGTAAGTTACCCCTACTCGTTCGTTTAGACGAATAAGAATCCAGTTTCCTTCGTCGCGTAGTGTACAAAGGACGAAGAACTCTCGTTAGTTTAATTATTTCTTACTATTCTCACTTTTTTCCCGTTATCCCTCTCTGCATCCCTGCGAGGAAAGCCGTTAACCCACACTGTGTACAATCGGTGTGTAAGAGCCTTCCTCTTCGGCATGTGATAATTTTTTTTTTTTTATATATATATGATTTTTTCTCTTATTGATGAGACATGTTCTATCTTTTAAATGTGATTTATCAGATATCGACCAAATGTAATCATGCGTATGATGTATAGATTTTTTTCATTTTGTACGTAATCATGTAATCACGAAGATTATCAATGTTTTGTGATTCGGTGTTTAGGCATTCGAAATTCACGTACGATGTTATGTACTTTTCTTGCGTTGAGTTTCTGAAAACAAAACAAACACCGAAGTTCGATCGCTACACGAAAAATCAATCGATGTAACGTTGTGTAATCAACGTTGACAGTTTTTAATATATGACATGATTATTTTTAGGCTGTAATACTGGATTACGTCAAAGTAATAATAATGCAAAAGAGACAATTTTTTCATTCACTGCCAAATTACGAAGAAATATTTCAAACTCGCGCTTCTTGTAAATATACACAAATTAGCGAAGCTCGAAAAAGAGAAATGCGTGCATGAAGCACTCAATAAATAAATAAGTATAAAAGCATATAATATCAGTTCTAAAGATTACTCAGGAACTAAATTAAATAATCTGCAGTAAAAAGTAAAAGCGTAATCAAAAATATTCGCGTACGTCTTTGTATTTTTCTTGATAAAACGATTTACATACTAAACGCAAATATGCTGTGATGTACTAATCGAGTACACGTATTTGTAATATACAGAAAATTGTAATACCGAACTAATATTGAGTCGTGTAGAAGATCTATAATGAATAATGCAAGAATTTGATCGGCTTTAGTTTTATATAACATTTTTACAATGTTATAAAAATAAAATATTAGATTACGTTCTTTGTATTTATATTATTGATCAATGCACGATTCGTATTTTATTCGTCAAGTCCAGTATAAGATGTAGATTATCTTAAAATTTTTGCTTAAAGTCTTCTGAAGTGAAATTGAATGAAATTTCAGTGCATATTAAACTAAAAAGGGCTTATACATGAAATTTTTCTGAATTTGTAATCAATGTTCTTGTATTTCGACTTTAAACACTTTTAATGTAAAAGAAAAAAAAAAACATGATAGAAACAAATGCTGTCGTGTTAACGTGTCAATTCGCTTAGATTTGAGATAAAAAAAAGAATTATCCAACCAGCAAAACGCGCGTATTTTTGAAAAGCTTAAAAAAGATGTATAAAATAGCGGCGACGAAAAAGAAATCATTATGGTATCCAAAGTGTCGAGCGAACTTTACAGTGTAGCAGAAAAGGAAAAGCATTATATGAGATACACTTTAGCGTATGTAATTTAATGGAATTTTCAACTTTTCTTTTTCAACAGTTCTGAACCGACGTGCCCAATGATCTCAATCCCGCGCCAATATTGGCAGTCGTCGGTGATGCAAATGAATTCTGCCAATATTACTATCGTTTTTTTCAAATATTTTTATTTTTCGCTAACTACTTAGTGGTTAATGAAACTTAGCTTTCTTGATTAATGAAAATAAATTAATGCAAAAGAATAAATAAATGAATAAAGCCGTAGTTTATTATTCGGGAATCGGGGAAAACTTGGCGAAGCTTAGGTAATATGAAAAAGAGAGAAATTATAGTGAAACTGAACGAAATTATAGGATTAAGTGTAACAAAATTTAGTAAAATTTGAGACTATATGACTGCTTCTTTATTACTTCTTATTATAATTCGATGAAAATTTTATATTAAAAAAAAAGATGATAGAAATTCTAAACTTTTCTTTTTTTAAATTGGTTGGTTTCGCGTACCCTAAGTGCGAATTGTTTACAAGAAACTCAATTTCACTATGGTACCTTCTCTCTGTGAAGTTTTGCTCTGTGCAGACGTCTCGCTTCGAGCAACTCGAGCGCGACGTCTAATTTATTGCGATAACTCGATTTGTAGGCTCGGTTCGTTAGAAAATTAAATGAAGCTCGTTAGGTATATGAAATATTATATTTAGAGCCGCCTTTCGACAAGTCAATTTTATCGCGATCATTCCAACTTGACCAGTTGAATGAAATCCAGATCTGCGTTTGATGTATATTTTATAAGTTTGGTTCTATGAATAGGACGAAATTCATGTTTTTTTATGCACTAATAAGGGGTTTCACGTTGGCTCTGTCAGTTTTAAATTATAATACATTTTTATAAAATTGATATAAATTTATTGTTTTATATGATCTGAAATTGACTAAAAGATGCAAATTAAATAAAAGCGTTAATGTGAAACTAAAATTGGCAACTAATTTTGTAAGGAACATTGTAAATTCTATGGCTACATCTGACTTTCATTCAATGGTAATAGGATGATAAAGGATGAGCTGAGGAAGTTTGGGCCCGCCGTTTTTTTAAATGCTAGATAATTAAACGAAAATGAGAAAAAAATGAAAACGTTTGATTTATTTCACGGAACGATCGACTCTGTCACATGTAAATAGCGATATCGATCTTATTCTGTTCGCCTGTCTTTTCTACTCTCGATGACAATTTATCGCGACCGAAGATTTGTAACGCATAGTTATTTATAATAACCGTAGTGTACTTACAAAGTCTCTGTATCACACACAACCACCACGTCCGTTTTTACACGAAAAAAAAAAAAAAAAAAAAAATGAAACCCAGTCAGAAAGAGAAATCTCGTATTTTCGTACGTTTTGTGCAGCATTTCACGTTTGTTCATGCCAGCGAAGAAAAATTTTTTTGTTTCCCATCGAACGAATGAAAAATTTCATTTTTACGTTTATTATTTTAAAATTCGAATTAGCGTAATTGTTAGGAAAAATTTGAAAGCGACTGATTTTTCTAATGTTTAAGTACTTAAAGTATGTATTAAGTTGAAAAGTTTTGATGTAAGAGAAAATTGTACAAATATCGGTTACTTTATTAAAAGATAATTATTAGAAATGACTTCTGTGTTATTTAGATCTTTGAAATGCGTACTGAAAACTTTTTAACTTAGGAAATACTTTAATAATTGTATACACATGTATGTAAAGATGAAATATTTTTATGTTTAAAGATTATGTAGTTAATCAAAATTTTTATCAAATAATGTAAAGTAAATAAATTAAAATTAATTACACATTTGAATAATGGTTTGAAAGTCTACTTTCATTATTATTTATTGATTGAAATTATTCTCAAACAAATTACACAGATTGTGTAAATTTGACAATATTTTTAATAGTTTTAAAATAGATTAAAATAAAGAGGATATTTCAGAATCTAAACGGTTGCTAGTAAAATTCCTATAAATTTATGAAGCAAGGCACGGATACATACTTAGGTGTATGTAAATTAACTCCTTATTTTCAATCTCTAAACGTAACATATGGGAAAAACAATAATTTTTATCGTTGGCCTGCGCAAATATGTTAGCAGGGCATTTGTTTTCTCGCAGATCGACACTTACTTCTCAAGTTTTCTCTGTTTAGGAAACAAATGTCAACGCTCGCGGAAGGATCATGCAGGCTGTTGAACGATGCAGAACAAGTGGCGTGACAGACAAAAAAACAAACAAACAAAAAATAGAATAAACAAATAAGAATGACAAAGTAAAAGTCCCTATTTTCGCTACGACTAAAGTGCGAGAGCTTTGAAAAAAAGAGAAATAGAATAAAATGAAAGACATCGTGCATTGGAAACTCGAAAATCTTGTCTCCTCCCTTCTGACAAAAAGCATTCGAGTCAGTATTTTTGTAACGAGAAAACGTCGCAGAGTCAAATTTATAGTTTTTGTACGAACAAAGCAAAACAAATAAAAGAGAAAGAGGGAGAGAGAGAGAGATAAAACGAAACCGCCAGACGGCTAAATTAAATTCATTCTCTGCCTCTCTTATCTCTTCGACTGCACGTATTTTCTTTGCTTTCTCTGCGCTTCCGCGCGCGAGATCGTTTGACAGCTGTTGCGGAAATCGATCGGAAACCGACATGAGAATAAGGAACGTTCACTGCCAAAATGTGATACACTCATAAAGCCCACCCCTTGTAGACCGGAGCGAGAGAACGCGAGCGCGTTTTATGAACCGCTGGCATGCGTCGATTGGAAGCGATTGTAATACGTCGAGATGGAAAAATCGTTATATTATACAGCTGTAATTTTTTCCGGGGCAGAAGTGAGGCGGTGCTAGTTACTTTTGAAGTGATGCATTTTTTGTCCTTAAGGATAATCGAAACTCACAAGTTTTTTATTTGAAAGAGCTTAATAAGTATCTTGCATTAAAAACGACTTGAAAGTAATTCGCACTGTTCTATTTCGCTTCGGAGAAAGCGCGAAGAATCACACAGCTCGCGAAACCTTCGGACAGAGAAGTGGAAAGCGATAGTATTTTTCAGCCGAGCAGCCGTTCAACGAGATACAAAAAAGCGAAAAATAATAATGTAAAACTGACGTAAAAGAATAATAATAATAATAATGATAACGATGAACAAAGTGGAAACAATGCTTCGGGCCGCCCGTAGCGCTCTTCTATGTGTATGTACTATGTTTACGTGTACAGTGCCTTTATAACTTAAATATATACACACACACACACACACACACACACACACACACACACACACACACACACACACACACACACACACACACACACACACACACACACACACACACACACACACACACCACACTCACTGTTGTTTGAGGACAGCCCCAACGGCCGCTACCTAGTGCATTATCTGGAAGCTTCGGCAAGCTTTAAGGAGACTCTTATGCAACTGATTAAAGTTTTATAAATGCGACTACTTAGACCCTCTAAGTACAATTTGAAAAAAATAATTTGAAACATAATATATGTAACGGAAATTAAACGCACATGAGGAAAAAAACAGTATAGCTGATTGAAAGTGGATACCAAAGAAATCGAGGAAAATTGAGACGCGTAATAAATTTGAAGGTGAACGAACGGAATCGTTTAGCGGCCGTCGGGGCGTCCTCCGAAAACCCCATCATGCGTCTAATGAGTTTAACTTTGTAACGATACACCTAGGAAACTATTATAGTGTAATTAGCGTCATCAACGAGGATATATTATTATATATTGTAAAACTGTACAGTGTATCGAGATGAAGGAGGCATTTTTGTCGGGAGATGTCCGACCTTAGGACGACATTGTAGGTAGCCCTATTATTATCATCATTTATGGATCCTTAAATTACAGCGAATCATCATTGCGATTGATTGATAATATTGTGTTTACCATATTAATGTAATATACAGTTACGCTGAAATCACTCAACTGGCTTGTTTTTTATTTTTTCGTTCTTTCGGTGCATTAAAATGCACGCGATTAATTCCTTTCCCTATTCCTGTAATGATCTTGATAAATTAAGAAAAATAATATTAATTTAAAATTTTCAGTTCAGGTAATATCGAATGAATCAAGTTTATACTGATAACTTCGTGTAATTTAAATTCATTCAAGTATAATGTGATTCGTTTATAATTACCATTGAATAAAATTTGTTATCTCGAGTTTTCATTGATAAGATGACAATGGTAATGGTTAACCGCTTTTCGACACATGCGAATCATTTTGAAAAACTACTTCCTATAGTCGAGTACCATTTGCGCAGTTAATGAGATATTCATCTAAAAGCGATTCCTTGTTCAATGATGAATCATAGCTCTTTTTTCAGACTATCGATGATCTCTGGAACATCAAGGTCATGATTACATCGCGTAGATTCAGTCGCTATTCGAGTTGGCATGTTAACTACGGTTCAAAGTGATTTTCATTTGTGAATAAAATTAACTTTTTCTAGATATGCTATAAACTATTATTTAATATTGTTAAAAAGTAAGTAGCACAAAAAACATTAATTCAGAAACCAAGACATAAAAACCGTGTAAATTTCCTATGTATTGAATCATTATTTTATCACCGTTTAGATCATTCTTAATTTTCTGTTTTTATAAACAAATTTTCTATTTATTTTTTGTACCACAGCACATTAATTTATTAAATATTTATATATTATAAGTATATGACGATAAAATTTCCTTCTTTTTGAATAGCGATTATAGATAAAGGGAATCTAAAATGTCGACGCGATCTCTACCTTATCGACGCTATCATTTTTATTTATTTCATTAATTTAAACACGATCTTTAGGATGTCCATTAACCCGATAACTAAAGTCAACATTTTTTTAAACGATTCTATTAACATTTATGAGATTTTTATGCTAGAGAAATGAACGTGTTCTGAAGATCCTCTTTAAATATATTATGTTGCCAATTACAAATAACCATTTAATTAATAATTCTGACTGACATATAGCTAAATTAACATATATTGGTAAAGTAGTTTTAAAATGCAGCTCCTACAATATTTATTGCAAATGGTCGTGTCCACGTCGATCTTCACGGTAGATCAAGAGACGAAAAAGTTCACGGCCATTAAAAATATGTGCGTCGAGAGGAATGGCCTTAACATAAGTAAATAAATATACAACAAATTTTAATAGACACTTATATACTTTTGGTTCGTTAGTTCAAGTGGCGTCGTATATCTATCTTTGTTCGACAGCCCATTTGAAACACTTGAGCCCTCCCGAGGCGCGAAACTACATAACTTTGGAAAAATGGACCTGCATCACCGCTTGCATATTGGAGAGGACCGCAGGTCGTGAACAAAGTCTATACCGAACTGTTATGGATGATATTGAAACAGGTATATATGTAATATATTATAAACTGATATATTTACTAAACCAAGAAGCTGGGTATATAATAAAAGATGTTTTATTGTATAGCCATACCCTCGACGTCGGTGGTTTTGGACAAGGATCAGCTAATTGAAACTCTAAATAGTTGCAAATCACAAGGTAACAAAGAGATTGCAGTAGATATGTTATGCATGCATTTACAATTCAATAGAAAAGTCACACGCATATAATGAATTTTTTTTAAGTCGGAGAACGTGGCTGCAGCCTGCTAAAATGTATGAAAGTTTGGGAGCCGCCCTTGCCCAACGTCTTGCACATTCCGAGTTATTATTAGCTACACATATATGTGACTACATAGTCCACGTGAATTTTGGTTTACGGAGATTATTTGCTCAGATTATTTATGGAATTGCAAAAAGGCTGTTTTTATTTTTGAATTTGTCACGTACATACATTGTTGTTGATTATAGCAACTATAATAAATAAAGCATTATTTATCAATAATCTATAAGAAAAAGTTTTTCTTGAACAGGTTTGCTGGATAGCAAAACTTTCCTGCTTGTGTACGTATATCGAATCTTCGTTGTGACTTTTTGTATGGACGCTGTATTATCAAAAATTTGTGTCGTCTACATCCTAAATTTTAGAAGTTTATTTGTCAACTAAGCAGACTATTTTGAAATGATAAGAAAAAGAGTTTAAAGATAGAACATATCTCTCTCTATTACTTTCTGTATGTGTGTGTTTACAAGTTATCTGTGTTTGAAAGTATGATTTGGGTTGACCGATTTACAAAAAATGATGGAAACGTTTTTAACTCTTATTATAACTACCAAATAAAATCATAAATAATTTTAATAATCCATTAATTTTTTATATTTAACAGCGACACTAGTATCATCTATGAAAAAAAAAATGGTATTATTATCTCTTCTAAATTTTATCGGAAAACTGATAATCACTCGTGCACGTGTACATATAAAATTCAAATTTATTGTTAGATTTTCTCGACTTCATTGAAGAATATTTATCTCAAGTGCGGGTTTCTCCATCGGTAATTATTTTCGAGGAGTTGATCTCTCCGCTCGATTGTTTAAAAGCAGTTCCGTTGCAGATTTGCACCGGAGTACTTGGTGAAACACAAATCGAAGTAGTCTCGAAATCGACAATGACTGTGACGATTTTTTTACTTTTAGCAATGTGTATCATAGGCACATTTGCGGTATGTAATTTTTGTTGCATTAAATAATATTTTGATTGATAATATCAATTTCTTTTACTTATTTCCCCTATGGAGAAAAAAAACATAGGAAATCGTAAGAAACCGTAGGAAACCGTACAAAACTGTAGAAACCCGTTCCAATTCGGACATATTTCGTACGGTTTTGTACGGTTTCTTACGTTTTTCTGCAGTTTCTTACGGTTATCTACGATTTTCTACGATTCATAAATCCTTCGAATTGATACCTAAAAATTGAAACGTATGAAAACATAAGAAAATGTACGAGAACATATAAGATTCGTACGAGTTTATATACTTTCATACATTTTATTACGATTCGTAAAATTTTGTGTATGTAACAAATTTTTCCTGTCAAGATAGTGAATGTAGGAAACTGTACAAAACTGTACTAAACTGTACGAAAACGTAGGAAACCATAGAAATTAACCATGCAAATTCTACGAAATATGTCCGAATTGGAACGGTTTTCTACGGTTTCTTACGATTTTCTACGTTTGTTTTTTCCATACGGGTTATTTAATGATACATATATTATAAGTGAATTTTAGTGAGAGTATTTTATGTGAATGATGTATCCATATATATATATATATTGATTTTTAATTCGTTTTACAATATTTCAGCAATTGGATCCACTGGTTGTTCAATGTGCAAAAGAGCTTAAGATAGACTTAGGTACTTATACTTGTAAATTGTAATAATTTTAACGTATTTTATTGTGTATGTAAATTCTAACTGATAATTATTTTTTATATGAATGCATTCAACAGGAGACCTAAACATAGAAACGAGTTTTAGTGACCGTGCAACAGAAAACGAGAGACATTGTATTTTGGCCTGCACCTTCCGAAAGACCGATAAGAAGGCCAAAAGTTTACATGAAGCTTTAATGCACAGCGTGGATGGAGGTAAATCTTCAAGAGAATATTTATTCCCATTGATTAGTTGTAATAACATGTACCAATTGTCTTATAGTTGACAACAAACCATCGCTACGTATAAAGGTGATGGAAAAATTAGATAAATGCAAGGTAACAGGTAAGAAAAATCTAATTGTTAGAGATAAATTGTGAATTTTCTGTAATTAGTTTTATTTTTAAACACATAGATGGCGATGATGATTGCAAGATGATGAAATGCATTGACATTTTCAAATCACCCTTTCTGGATTATTTTCTATTATAATAATAAAAGAGTTCCTAAAATCTTACAGAAGAAAAATTATGTGTTGATATGTGATTACTCGACTAGAAATGAATTTAAGATTAAAGTTAGGGCCTGTACAGACAGTCTGATTTGCCTGCATGTACAGGCTTAAACATCTATAACAACCTGGCATGTGAAAAGGTGCGAAGCCTTGCCTAGACTAACTTTTTTCGTAATTTTCTTATGATCTTTTACACTGCCCGTGTACGTGGTCATCAAATTTGGAAGTACCATGCGGATGATAGTTCGAAAAAATAGGGTAAATGTCTAAGTTTAGATAGGTGTTTAATGATTATCAAAAATTAATTTGAGAGCAACTTGTTCAGGGCCTGTCTAGCACCTTGTTACACGCCTAGGTCAGCCTGACCGTAGCCTGTACAGAGCCTACATAGTTGCACCGGCAAGCCTGGATAAATTTCTAGTCGGGTGACAGTTTTATATTTTTATAATATCACTTACCTATTATATATTTTAATTGTATTGAAATAACAAAAATATAAAATTGTTATTTATCAACCATAATGAAAATAAGATTTATTTTTATTATATGTTTACCAATCATATTTTTGTACTGTATAATAAACTTTATTACCTAATAATTAATTTTTTATGATCTTTTATGTTAATGAATATTATGATGATGAATGCATTATACATTTACGTTATTGATTTTTGCGTATAATAATTAATTAAAAGAATGGCTCGTAAATAAAATGAAATAAGAGTTCATCATTGCATATACATTTTTTATGGCTTTACATATATTTCATACGCGCAGTTTAAAAAAATATATCAAGCTTGCACTAGGGGAATACATTTAAAAAAGATAATACGAAATGATTCGTTGAGTTTTTTTGCTACTGATTCTCTTCGGAGATTAAAAGATTCTATTACATCTGCTATTACATTATGTATATCTTTATTTTGAATATTTTTTGTGCAGCTGATTTTAGCTCAGTTAGGTGCATACTTGAATAAAATGCATTAATTTTTATAATATTAATATAATAAAGTCCATTCATATAACATAATTATTTCAATAATATTACATTATAAATTGTTGAATCACAAAAGTTATACAATAATTGTTAATCAGACAATCTCCAAAATCTGTCATAAATTATAAGGATTCATGAATTGGTTTTCGTTATTCCGTCGATTATATAGTAATTTACTACTAAATTAATTAAATATATGAATGCATTTTCACATCTCTGATTTACTCAATTGTCAGGAGTTTTTGCTAAACTTTTTATAATAAAATTATTGTTTTGAAATATGTTTTCTATTTGAATATATTACCTTTTTTTATTGCTTGTTCAGTTCTTCTTTAATAAAAAGATTTTTAATAGTATTATTGTAAATACAGACTTTTCAAAATTTTAGTATTAACTATGCTGTAGACTTTAAAAAAATAAAATATTAAAAAATATAGTATTATATAAGTCTTAAGATCAATTTGTATAAGGTTATCGCGTTCTAAATATAAGAGTTATATAAATTCCATTGAGTTTAATCTAAAACGAAACAT
Source organism: Torymus flavipes (assembly GCA_030522905.1). Classification (NCBI taxonomy): domain Eukaryota; kingdom Metazoa; phylum Arthropoda; class Insecta; order Hymenoptera; family Torymidae; genus Torymus; species Torymus flavipes. Next base: position 320 of record JAPYZO010008022.1, on the reverse strand, counting down.
TAATACTTTTTGGTCTTATATTAAAAGCTTGCGAAAAAACTCTAGTATACCGACGAACACATTTCTCAATGCCACATCTGCCAATACTGCTCTCGAAACTACCAACCTATTCTCATCGTATTTCGGTTCTAACTATAGTAATCGGATAGTTAATCCTGTTGCATTGAATTTATTCTCTGGTGAGTTGATTTCCAAAGTACGCGTCACTACAGATTCTCTGCGTCCTATTATTTCTAACTTAAAAGATAAAGTAAGCACAGGACCTGATGATATTCCTGCCTATTTTGTGAAGCGTTGCTGGTCTGCACTGGAAAAGCCTG
>JAPYZO010008020.1:0-12153 GCA_030522905.1 Torymus flavipes | reverse complement strand
TCTCTCTCTCTCTCCCAGTATTAATTTCAGAGCTCGAGAGGCACTTTCTCGAGGAGTGACGCCGAGAGTCTATTGTACACATTTGCATACGCGTTATGGATTGTTTCCTGTGCGATAGATAAAGGGATTTCTTTCGATTGGACGCTAGTGATTGATTTCGCGCAGCGGTGGAGCGCGATAGATTCCAACGTATGATTGTAATGTCATGTACGTAAGATAACATTCGTTATCCGCAAGAAAAACAGTGGATCGTTGCTCCATCATTTTAAATTAAAGGTTTCTTTAGTTTTTCTTTTAATCGAACTACAAACAGCAACGTAGATTTTTTACCTCTCGAAGAGCTGTGGCCAGGCCCGATGATGTCACCGAGAAGATCGTCGATGTTCGTCTGATTGCCGATGAAAAGGGGCAGGTTGGCTGGGCGCTTGCGGGGCGCCGATCGCCTCGGCGGTGTCTGTCGAATGCTCGTGACGTTGTCGTACGGTGATGTTCTGCCGCCGTAATTGTCAGGCGGATCTGGTGGATTTTCGATCTGAAAATAATCGAGATCGAGCGTTAGTTTTTACGAGGTAATCGGACTTTGTGTTGTATGTCGACAAGGAAGCAATTTGAAATAAGATTTACAAGGTACGTGGTTGTGTGACGGAATAATGATTGTGAGAGCAATGCTGTGACGATAAGGTAATGCTACGTTTTTGTTGTGGAATTATAATGTACTCATCAACAGTTTTTGTTGATCGATGACCAAAACATTGTACAAACATCTATCCCAATGATTATTTTTATAATTTTATTTTTGAACTGTTTGAAACATTTTTGGTGAATAACTATAATACAATAATTTGTATAGCAACTCGGAAATTGATAAAATTAAAATAACGTATGGTAAAGATTATAAACCACTTGGGTACATATAATCTTTTCATGGTATATTTTAAAGAACATAATTTTTAGTTTCAAAAAACAAAAACAGAACAGAATTTCCATATTTTGCATGTAAGAAAAGCTATCTATCTTTAATAAAACAGATTTTAAAATTGGATTACAATCTAGACTCGAAAGTACATTTGCAATTTGTTTACCGGAGGAAGAAATATAAGTAACTAAACTTAAACAGCAATAAGTTTTTTGAAAATTATTCAGCATGATCATACACATAGATCTTTTAGTATTTCTAAATTTACAATCTCATCTCTACGTCACAACGACCTCCCTTCCTTGACAAAATAAAAATCGTACCCCTTCAGGACTCGCCCTATCCCCCAGGGGCTCATCTTCTAGCGGGAACCTGGACAGTCCCCTACCCCCGCCACCGCTGCTACTGTGACTCTCCTGCTTCAGACTCTCCACACCGATCTCCACCTTCTCGTACGACTCGGACGAGTCGCTATTGCTATTCGACGTCTCCGTCGACAGCTTCTGCACGCCATCCGGCACATTCGACGAGCTATCCAGCCACCAAGCTTTCTCCCCTGACTCGATATGCCTGATCCTAATCGCCAGCGGTTTCTGCTCGCTACTCTCCGTCGACTGACTCTTGCGACTGACGACGGGTGACACGGGTATGACCTCGATGCCGTCGGGCACGGCGTCTGGGTCGTCGCTCAACCACCAGGCTCGCTCGCCTGATTGCTGGTGCCTCAGCCTGTTGGCCGTCGCGGCTTTCTGACTCCGCGTGGAACGTGGACTGGAACGAGTGCTTCGCGTGGAACCGCGCCTGCTGAGGGCGCATTTAGGCGAGGGTGGCGCTACTTCCTTAGGGAGCTCGTCGTCGGGAATGTTGTTGTCGTTGGCGTCCAGCCACCAGGCGCGCTCCTCCGAGTCCTGACGCCAGATCTTGAATTTGAAGTTGCCTGTAAGACACGAGGTGTGTGGTTAGTGGTTGATAGAGAGGTGGGGTTTGATCGAAGGAAGTAGGAGCAATTATAGTGGTAATCGTGCTACAAGTGCGCAAAGGTGTGATTCTTGCACGAATCGGGTTTGATAAGTAAAAGAATCACCTCTGTGTGCTATTTACTATTTTTGATAAGAGAGTGTGCAAAGTTTGAATTGCAGCTGCTGTTAGGAAAAAGATAATTTTCGATTTTATTCAACGATTCCGATCAATAACTTGAAGAATAATAGAAGACAGAAATTATCGTTAATATTAAATTTTCAATTTACGTATATGTCAGAAAAAAATTTATAATTAAATACTGGCTCCAATATCCTCTTAAATGCATTAGAAATGTACTTTCATGATTTAGATATTTGTGCAGCATAAATAATAACGCAGAGCATTTTATCATCTTTCTTCTCGTAAGCGTAAAGGTAAATTATAAATTAAAATAGAAAATTAAGTACATTAATAATGCGTTTAAATTATAATTTTTTTTTAATCTGTATTATTGACTTCGAGTTCAATTTTTTTAGGAACCTTATAAGAAACGACTGAATTTAATGTTATTTATTTTATTTAAGCATTAGACTGTTCTTGTATTTTGAGTTTGAAAATTTTTAAGTCTTTTTGTGGACGAAAACGTCTTTTGAAAGACGTATTTAGTATATCTTGTTACACTTCCACAAATAATTAAATTTGAGAAAGTGCGAATGAATTGGCAGCGATTTAGTATTTCGACAACGTTGATCTATTTGTAAAAGTAGCTTATAAAGTGTAGGTGAGATCATTATACAACGAATAAATAAATGTAGCTAAAAGGCCGAATTTTGATACGATTCTTACAATTTAAAACTTTCAACACAGTATAAACTTTATTTAACATTTCTTTAAACTGTTTTTTTTCTTAATTCACATATTGACTATATTAATTTGAAAGCTAATTAATTTGATTGATGATGACAATATGAACATATGTTATTATTCAAAACTGCATAGATCATTTTGTTTACTAACGCAACGTTAAAAAATCAATATGGAATAACAGTTATGAAACTGAATTTTTTGTTTACTTTGTACATTGCTGGTCGCGGCTATTTTAAACCACCGTTAAGAAGTCTGGATTTTTCTGTATTCAAAAATAGTTGAAACGCGCATTAATGAACCACGTGTTCCCCACTGAATATTGCTGACGCAACTGTCAGTACCGCATTCAGGTCATCATTTTTATACATAATAATTGCATTTTAATCACTCAAGATGCCTCCCAATCCCGTTACACGTTCTTCCCATAAGCATTTACATTTTCCAAAAAGCCACTGCTCGAGCACACTTTTCTATTCGGATCACTATATTTTCGGCGGTCTATGTATAAACCAGCGGCGAGCGCTGAGAGTCACTCCTCGGTGGGACACACGTGCATGTGTGCATGCGTGCGAGCGCGTGCGTATGTGTGTCACAAGCGGGCGGAGAGTAAAAACACTCGCGATTTGTGCCTCCTCCACGTCGTGAACTGCTTCTTTATTTCATAATCGCGCGTTAAGGTTTTCTTCAACAATGCGTTTCGCGCTTGAGCATCTCCGCGTGAAGTGTGTTTTGACCGAGTGGAAATAAATGTGCGTGAAAGATTTAACGAAATGATTTTGTTATACTTTGACGCGCCAAAACGTTGCACTCTTTTTACCACGAACTCATAGTAGATCTAAATTGAAAGAATCACTGCGTTAAATACCGACGCGGGTTTGCAATTCCCGCATTAAGCCGAAAGCACTACTAGGAATTAAAAGCCAATAATGAAATATTGTTTTGACAATATCTTTTTGTAACTTTATACACGGAAAAAATATAAGGAAGGTGTAACTATTTTTGCACCAGTTAAATTTATTTACTCTTAAATAAGTTATTGTTGAAGGAAAAGTAAGAATCTTTTGGTTTCGTGATTTAAACAACTTGATATATTAAAGCTTGGAAAAAGTTTTTCCTTTCTACAAGAAAAGAGGTAGATTCTAAACTAAAAAATTGCCTTAACGCTTTAAAAATAAAGAGTTTTCTATTTTAACAAATTTGTATGGGAAAAAAGAAATCTTTCTTTTAGAATAAAAAAATTGAAGATTTTTTTTAAAAGAACTTGCTTCAAGAATAAATTTACTCAGCTATTTAAAAAGAAAAGATTCTTCTTATCTCACAGTTAAAATAACTTATTTTAAGTTACATTAAGTTGCAAAAAATGTATAATCGTCCTCATAGTTTTTCTGTGTATAACTATTGTTTACAGTTCATCATATATTTATTCACTTTCTAGAAACAAGAAGCTAAAAGTTACTCTAGAACCCTCTTCAATGACACAATCCGAAACTCACAAACTCATAAACATAATTATATTTATCTCACTTGACTCATTTATGATTTCACTATTGGCTTGTAATCGACCCACATTTTCACTCGTCCAACAACATAACACTTTGAACAACTCCTAATTACCATCATCCGGGAGCTGGCTGCTGATTGTCGTGTCCTGACTGACGTCGTCATTGGCCGCACTGTGAATGATTTCCACACCTTCGGGCGCGTTTTCGGAATTCGGATCCAGCCACCAAGGTTTCTCACCCGACGACTGATGCCTAAGTTTCACATTCTGCTTGTCGCCCAACGAGCTTTTTTCCGAGTTCGTGAAACTGAGACTTTTGGATAAGCTCTGTGTGACGGATTTTGGCGCAGAGTTTCTGGATTTGTTGCCCGAGTCGGAGTCTGCATCAGCCCAGCCACCGTTCCTTATGTCCACTCCGTTTTCCTGCTGCTTAGATTTGAAGAGATTCGTGACAGGAGCTAGAGCTCGCATGAGGAAGGATTTGGCCTCGTCGGTCTTGCCAGATTTATCGCTCTTAGACCGTGGACTCGACGGTGGTCGTGGTGGTTTGTCCGTGTTGACGGACAGTTCATCAGCTGATGAGGCTAGCACACTAGTTCTGGAAGACCCTAAACTCATTTTGCCCTTTCCGTCCTGAAACGGCGAATCCGACGTTTGTCGTCGTCTCCTGGACGAAGGTCTCGTCTGCTGTTGATTCTCTTCCTCGTCGCTATTGGAGGACTCCGAAGAACTACCATCTGAGCTGCAATCTGACGTGGACACCGACATGGTCCTCGAAATACGTCCGTTATTATTGCACAATGACGGCGATTTCGAGGCGCTCCTCTTCGAATCCTTCCCCATACTCTTCAGCTTCGCACTACCAGACGTCGGCGTCTTGGATTTGGAATTGGACTTGTTCGACCTGAGGGATGCTGACGAGGCACTCGACGCCACCTGTTGATGCGCCAGCACCGAGTCCGAATTAGCCTCCGACTGTGAGTCCTGCGAGCTGACGGACATGCTCCTCTGGCACTTCTTCTGCTTTCTTTCCACAATTTGCGATCTCGAAGGATCGCCATTCTCCATATTTAACGCGGATTTCCGGAAATCCTTGTTGACGTACTTGCTGCCGGTCCCGGCCGCCATCGTCGCGCTCTTCGTCCCCACCATTTCGGCTTTGGGAACCGGCGGCTTGCGATCGCGTGCTCCGTCCGGCGACGAGGCCTGACGCGAACCCACTGACGTTCCAGCCGTCGTCGACGCACACTTGCCGCTACTGCTGCTGCTGCCGCCGCTGCCACTCGACGCGGCGGTGGAGGTGGTAGCGGCTGACTTTATTTTCGTCATCGGCGCCGCTGCTGCTGCAGCCGAGGACGTCGATGCAGGCTGCTTGTTGGACCTGCTGCTGCTGCTGCTGCTGTTACTGCCACCACTGCAGCCAGCTGGCAAGCTGACAGTCTCCGACGGCGGCGTCATCTGACGCGACTTGAGCGAGCCGGTCCGTGACACACTGCCCGGCCTGCTACTGTTTTGCGATGAAGAGGAGGAGGAAGTGATGCTGCTCTCGGATGTGCGGCTCAAGGATTCCCGTCGCGAGTTACCTTGGCCATGATCCTGACCTTCGACGACGCGTGGTTCAGATTCTTCCCGACTTACGTCGGACTTTCGATCTTCGGTGGTCGTGCCGCTGCGAGGAGGCGTGGCTCGTGTCTTCTTCTGGCTGGTGTCAATTCTTGGGGATGAGCGATCTGTTGGACGCGAACTTGATGCTGTGCTTTTTGATGTGGACGATGATGAGGTTGATGTGGAGTTGCACCGATTGTGATGGTCGTTGTCATGGGATATACTAGACGTGGACTTTGAGGTGTTGTCTTTTGACGAGTAGCTACTTTCGCTTGGCCTGGAGTACCCATACGATCCTGTGACTCGGTGCGTACTTCCGTAACTCGAACGAGGTGTATACGAACTCGCGCTTCCCGTGGACGAGCTATATTTGTCGAGATAAGAAGAAACCCAGGGAACTCCGGACGCCCTTCCACTACTACTGCTATATCTAGACGAATATCTATGTGAATCTTCAAATGCCCCACGTTCCACCTGTTGCTCCTGTTCGCACCTCTGCACCTTCTTTACCTCCGATCTTCTCACCTCCTTTTGGAACACTTTTGGCGCCGGTTCTATCCTCTTCGTCCTCGTGAACGCAGTGAAGGCTGGCGTTGGTCCCGGTATCGTGGGCGACGTGCCCCTCGTCACCATCGTCAGCACCACTACCTCTTCCTCGTCATCGCTCTCCTCTTCGTCACTATCACGCACTGAATCGTCATCACTGATACTGCTAACGTCGTCCTTTGTCTCTTCCTCGTCGATTTTGCTCGGGGCCACCTTACACCCATTCGTCTGGGGTTCCGGTGGCTGGGGCTTGGGTACATCCTCCCGGAGCGACGTTGGTGCAGATTTGGTCGCACTGGCTACCGTCGGGGCGCGGAATCGCTCCGAGCTCGTGTAGCTGATGCTGGCTGTCACGCGTTCCGGCACCGGGGCATGGCTGCGTGTGGAGAGGGAGTAGCGACCGACGGTCGTTGGGCCGCTGCTATAGCGCGAGGATAATGGGGCTGAGGTGGATTCCGATGTGCCTGAAATTTGTAAAAAATAGTTTAGTAATAGGATATTTAATTGCTTGAGTGATTTGCAAAAATAATCTAATTGTTTTAAATAAGTATAATCTATCACATAATATAGTAAATCATTACAATATAAGAGTCTTAGTTAAATGAAATCAAAATCTAAAACTAAATATTAACATTTAAAGTATCATAAAAATATCATAAAACTTAAAAATTTTTTGTTATTTTATATGAAAAAAAAGAAAATAATTTGTATGCTATTAAAGCATCTCTTAAACTTTTTTTAAAATACACTTTAACTTCTGCTTATTATGAATAACTATGTAATCTTTGATAACACTTACTTGCCGAATTATTACTTTTGCCGAAAGTTGGAGTCCTGGAGTACACCGATCTGTAGGCCGGGTTCTTAACTGAACTCTCGGAGCTTGGTTCGGGCGACATGACTCCCCGATACTTCTCGAGCACGGACGAAGGCCTCTCCGCACATGCCACCTTACTGTTTCCCGTACCCATGTACTTTTCCAATATCGATCCAGTACCATTCGAGCAGCGACTTCGTGGTCTCGCGTCCTCCTTCGTCGCAGTTTTTCCAGCGGTCGTTCCCTTTTTATCGCTACTGTAACTTCTGCTGGTCTCCGAGTACGAGTTCGGGCCGCCGTACCTGGACGAAACGCTGTCCGGTTCGCGGCTAGTGTCGCGCAATGAGACGCCTCTATACTTTTCGAGTACCGACGTGGGCCGTTCTGTGCTGGAGCTTTTGTTGGTCGTACTGCCAGTGCCGAGGGTGTATTTTTCAAGAATGGAACCGGTGCCGTTGGTGCAGCGACTCCGCGGTCGCGTTGTGCTGTCCTCTTTGGATGCTTTTCCAGGAGTCGGTCTTTCTTTTTCGGAATTTTTCTTGCCTGTAATAACGATAGTTATTATTTTAGTATCGTTAAGGTTAATGATTTAATTGTACTAAGAAAGAGGATGCGGAAGTTGTAATTCTTTGAAAGTATTTTCTCAAGAGACATGTTTATTATGTACAATTTTAGGTTAAAATCGTGATCGATTATAAGTAAACAATTTTTTCACGCAATTCTCGTATTATGGTAAAAATGAAGTAACAAAATACTGTATAAGGACATAAGTAATTCGAAAATTATTTTAATTGAGTTAATCATCTAAATAAAATTATTACAAAACAAACATGTTCAATAATGATTTAAAAAATCTTAACCTTTACTTATGACATACAAAGTTTCTTATTCACGCAATACCAAACTTCCCAATCAATAGAAACAATTGAACAGGTAAGCACAACCGTGAGCACCAACAATAAAGTAATAATTGAACTCGCCTTCTCTATACTTACAGGAATATTTGTAGGAGGGTTTCTCTTCGGCCTTATCTCCATCTTTCTTGGCGAAATTCGCGCCGTACGCGCCGCTGCCGCCGCCGCCGATGCTTCTTTCCTTCGTCGCCGGTGTTCGCGCGGAGCTCGTCGAGTTGATGCCCGAGGTGTAGTTATTTCTGTAATTACCGAAGCCACTTCCGGTGGACGCGTTTCTTCCGAAGGCACTGCCGTTATTGCTGCTGCTGGTGCTGGTATTGCCACCACCGCCGATGCCAGTACGCGATCTGTAGGATCCGCTGTCGCTCTGAAAATGTACAGATATTGATATTAAATGTTTTGATCATTGGGTTGTAATATTAGTGGTTTCATAGTTTTCTATAGAAAATACGGTTACAAAGTATTTCATAATTTATTTAGCATGTGCGTTTATATTTATAATAAATCAAAAGGTACTTTAAAAAAGGAATTTATCATTTACATTTTTCGTAAAAATCATTAAATACGTAGTGCTGAAAAACTACTGGGAATTACAGAATCGGTTACATCTGTGGTGCGAAGATGTATACGCTTGTACAAAAAGACCAACGCAATCTATTACATACGAGTATTGTATAGCAGATAGAAATAACGCGTGTTAAATTATTTTTGACGTGCGGTCACTGAGGTCGAAAACTACACACATATTCTCCTCTCGGCAAACCTATTATCCCCTTGGTCTTGAAAGGATTACTCATGCATATGTTTATTTATTATGCTAGTAATGCGCATTATATTTTAAAGAAAACCAATTATCTTACATTTTAAAATTCTAAATCAACAAGTATCCCTAACCGATCGATCATACCAATAAAACTCCGAAATTTGTTTGACAGAACTTTAGACTTGGAAAACTATGACAACGTATATAATTTGTCACACTTGACACTGATTTCTCAATTTTATTTTGACACCAACAACTAAATATATAAAAAAACATTTCAACCAGTACTCAACTAATAACGCCATCAATCAATCAATTTGTTAACACCGTTGTCAATAACATTTAAAAAACTAATGTATAAAAAAGCAAAACCTATCCCAATATCCAAACTTCCGAGATCCTCAGCAACCCAAATACGTAAGCTATCTCCATCAACGAACCTTATACATCTCAGGAATTCCATTACATAAACGGATCATAAAGAAAGTCGCCTTCGTTGCACAATCATGCGCGCACGCGACAATGCAAACACAAAATTATAACGAATCTCGCTCGAGGCCTCGCGGATCGATCGATCGTCGCGAGCGATCGGCGGCCCCGAATAGAATGCCGCTGCGTCTAGACGCGACTTTCTCGCGAGCTCTCGATTTCACTGCCGGGAGACTCCTCTCTCGCGATAATATCGACGTAATCTCTCTCTCTCTCTCTCTCTCTCGTACTCGTAGGAGAGCGAAAGAGCAAGCGATGCTCGCGCACACACGCGCGATATATCACCTACAAATTGTTTCTTTGACAGGTCCATTCCTCATTGTCCGTCGCGCGGACTAGACTCTATACACACGTACGTGTAGCAGCGGACGTGTTTAGTGTGTGCAGCGAGGAAACGGCGCCTTTTCTCTCTCTTTCTCTCTCTCGCGTGTGTAGGCGCTCGTTAAAGGCTAGGGAGAAGAATCGCCGATGCGCACGCGAACACGATTTTCCGCGTTTGCCGAGCGTGCGAGTTGGGTATATAGAATTGGTTTTTATGGGGAGTTTTTCGAGGGGGATATCGTGTGAGGTTGGGGAAAATTAACAATGAGGTTGGAGGCCTTTTGTTCGGATGCTATTTTTATTACACTGAGAGGTTGAGAGGAAAAAGAGGTAATAGTGGATAATGATACTGTTGTTTGTTTTACGATTCGAATTTGTGTTGCTGTATTACATAGTTATAATTTTAGATATAAAATTGTATTCACTGGTGTTTTGATATTAACTACTAATTTTATTCGTTTTAGATGAATTATACAGAAGGTAAGCTCCTAATACAATGTCTCAAATATTTTTAAATTATTATACACATTATTAAGAATTTTTATAGCAAGAAACAAATACTTCAATATCCTCTGTTTCTGTAAAAACCTAAATGAAATAATTTTCTCTGGAAGCTTGTTTGCGGTAAGAGTCAGCAAAAAGCTTCCTCGTACAGAAAACTACGACGAGATACCAGAAAATTACAAAACTGACAAGATAGTTAACGTAATGAGAAAAGGGTTTCCTGGTTTGTGACAGTTATTAACTGTAAAAGTGAAAATTTCTCCATTATGACTGACGGAAGAACAATTACTACCATCTAAACAATGCCTACAATAAACAACTACCACTTTATCATTACTACTGTAAATTTTCAATTAAAAATATTTTCTTGCGTCCCAAGCGCGCGCGCCTGCATTTCGCCGCCCGCGATACGTATAGCGGGTCAACGTATATCGCGGCGTTGTCGCGCGACGGCTCATAAGAGAAAGAGGGAGAGAAATAATAATTCGTTCAATTAACATAAGTTTGGCAAACTGCCGCCGAACTGAAAATAGACGAGTAGCGGTGCCGGGGCCGAGAGTAATAACCTTTCCGCCTCTTCTTCTTCTACTGCTGCTGTGGCTCTGTCGTTGCTGCGCTTCCTATAATACGTAACGCGATGGCGCGGCATGAATAGTAGGCGAAATCGTGCGTGCGCTGGACATGCGCTGTCATAAATTTTTCGAATATATACGGGTGTAGTGGTCGGGTTGAGGTCTTTGTTGTGAATTCGCGGGTTGGGATGTTTTATAGGCTCTGGGTATTTTTAATATCGCTGTATTTATGTGATCAATTCGATAAATTTAATAAATTTTTAAATTTAGAATGATGAATGCTTTGTTTTAAGAAGTATCATTTATGTGAGGGACAAAGGTTGTCAACGGTATTCTAATTAACTCTGTGATTCACTTGTTAATATAGCGTACAGCAGGTGACGTTCTTCTAAATTAATTAATGAATCAGACGTTCGCTGTAATCTATAGCGACGCAGCGTAACGCACAGCATGAGAATAATTAGAAGTGCGCGCACGTGAGTCATTGATCCTTAAATTTCTCACCTAGATATTACAGCTGCATAATAAAGCGTGTAAGCTGCCAACTGTTATAACTCGCAAATACCAAAGGTTGATCGATAGTATCGAACTGATTAATGGCTTCCGATTGTGTTTGTAATTACGGTAGGGCGTTGACCTACATTTTCTTTCATTCTGCATTTCGATTTATTGCCTTGCGTTAAATGGCGAATTTCAAAATTCAATCGATAATGGTTTTAAAAGACGTAATTTAGATCGCGTCTAAATTGAGTCACAGCATTGATAAGAAACACTTTATATGTAGCTTATTATGCATTATTATGTTTTGAATCATAAATCTCTTTCATTTGGAATTTTTGGAACAATATTTCAGAAACGGGAATATAAAAAAATCTCTATATTCTAAATTTTTAAACGAAAAAAAAACAATCTTTTAATTACCGAAAATCAGGACTTTTTCATACTTTTACTAATTAATTATGCACATTACTAGCATTAAAAGCATTACTAATAAAAATGAACAATCTCTTTTAAAATCCTAATCCGACATTACGTTCGCAAACAAGTTATCCCAGCCCAACTTGCACGCATTACTTCTACCGCGCACTCAACTCGGAGATTAACACTTGAAAATTGCAAAAAGAGCAGCCGCACAGCCCTTTCAGCTCTATATTTTCCATTAATACAGCGTTAACTTCTACGCGCACCCGTGCGCAAAGACGTTGCGTTAAGCCTCGCTTGAAAATTACGAGTAGGCAGCCAAAGTAAACCCCGTGACGGTGGAACGCTAATTCGCGAGTTATCACAATAAATCTGCGCGAAGTGCCGCCGCCGGCGTTACTATACGGAGGTGCGAACGTTATCTTTCGCGCGAGTTTTCCACGCTTGTATGCTTGCG
>JAPYZO010008016.1:0-13044 GCA_030522905.1 Torymus flavipes | reverse complement strand
ATTAAAAGTTCGTCGGCATTCAATTAAAAAGAGGTTTTGCCGCGTAAAGCTTCGCTACAGTGAACTTCGGAGTGATGTTTTAAGTTTTATCGTACGTTGGAGGAAACCGATATAATGGAAATACCGTCTAACTTGCGAGCGCTAAGATAGCTGCCGTTATTGTGAAAATTGTATCTGATGATAACGTTGTCTAATAATTATGTCCAAAATCTAAAAACATTATAACTTTGTGCTTTAGGAAATAACTTAAGTATGTCGCATGGCAAAAACTTTGATAGAAGCGTATTAAACTGTATTTAGTTTATATACTTTGACGGTTTCTTGTGCTTTTACAACGTCGTATATCTTGTTTTTGTATCGGCAGAGGAATATTGTTTTTAATTAAAATTAAAGCTTTTTGGGGACAAAACTTTGAGCAAAAAGTTTCAGAACAAACTTGTCCGAGTTTACTTTCGCCTACGCAAAATAAAAATATATAAATTTTTTTCACCGAAAAAACTTCTTGAAGTAATTTTCTTTTCTTAGGAAATTCTGGGTACATCGTAAAAGTGTCAAGGATTCCATAAAAGAGTTAATTGATATTCCAAGTTTAATTGTTCATTGGTTTCTGCCCATTAAAGTAGTTGTTGACTAAGATTGTTCGTTTCAATTCCATGATATTTATCAAATTTTCTAGGTTGTTTTTAGGTAGTCTTTATTTTGACAACTCAAAATAAAGCCTTATAATCAACGACAATAAACAAGGCTCTCTCTCTCTCTCTCTCTCTCTCTCTCTCTCTCTCTCTCTCTCTCTCTCTCTCTCTCTCTCTCTCTCTCTCTCTCTGTCTCTCTCTCTGTCTCTCTCCCTCTCCTTCATTAAAGTAAAATTACAAGATACTTCAGACTCAGTTCGCGGGGGCTGTAACTTAGCTTCGCAATGAAGAACTCGAACTGCCGAGTGTTTACGTAATCTAAGGCTGTGATTTATTTCTTCAACAGGATGTATCAAAGTACTGCAAAGAAAAAATTAAATTTAGCTAATGAGAATGTATTAGTATAGGCGTAGTTAAACATTTAAATAATGGGGAAACTCATTTTACGGAATACCATAATTTAAATACAAATTTTAAGCTTGTTACTTTAATAAAATAAAAACTTAGTAGATGTCTCACAATACCTAGCACATGCCTACTCGGATATAAATATTCCTCAATTTCAAAGACCCAAGCTAATAATTAAATGTTTTGTGAGATGCATTTGTTTTAAAAGCACAACGGGAAGGATTACCATTTTTGTGTTCCATCGTATACATATATTACAGGATATAAGTTCTCTGATCAGAATATCAGGATATAATATGTAACAGGATATAAGTTCTTTAATTCAGATATCAAAACAAACATCACAGCGAGTTGTTTCGGAAGGTATTCTTTTAATGTAAATTAATCAAAACTACAAATAAAATGTATTCCAAAGTTTTGATTGAATTTGTGATCTTCTGACCCTTAAACTATGTATTTCTATTGCTTGATAAAACACAGTTTAATAAATACTTTCTCAATATTCATTTTATATGTAAGTAAATCTTAAACATAACATAAAAATAGCCCCTGCAATTTGAATTTTCACATACTATTCAGGAAAAATCATTTTACCCTTATAACACATATAAATTCTTGTGCAAACACTCAAGAAAGAGCGCAGCTCGACTCCATTTTCCCAGTTTATCCTCGACCTCACTCTCTATTTCTGCAGTTCGCAACCCATTCGCTGTCTCTCTTTCTCTCTTCCTCCTAAAGACTAACAGGTGGCTCGCCGATCGGCTGCTCTCCGCATCCCCCATGCGTATTTTCTCTGTGCTACTTTCGAATATTTCCACGCGAGGAATACAGTGGCAGTCACCGAAACTTCTCTCATCGGCGTCGTTCTCGGCTTCTGATGAACAAACAGACGAACGAACAAACGCGCCGCGGGAAAAACAAACAACCTTCGCGCAAGTGGACGAATTTCGGCGACGGGATGATGATGTTTTGGATCAAATTTCAAAACTTGCGTGAGGGGCGAATAGCTGTCAGGTGAATGCTCGTCTTCCAAGTTGTTTGTGAGTTTTGACGCGGCTTTTGTCCGCGAAAGTGTCAGTTGAATTGGGTATGCGGAAAGTGAAATATAGGTACTACTTAAATATAAATACTTATTTATAAAATATATTCTTGACGCATAATATGATACCTTTTTTGTTAAGCTAAAAAAATGATTTTGTGTTCAAAAGAACACAGAGAGCTTTTCTATATATAAATGACACAAACTACTCGTACACTTTACTAAAATAGTTTTGATATGAAGTATTTTAAAATTAAAAAAAAAACGGAATTTCTAAATTAAAATCTTTTCTTTACAATCAATTCTTTTAAAGAAATGTGATATACACCAAGAAAATAATGTTTTAAATTAAACCTTGTGCGACCGTCACTTTGGTCCAAACCAAACTTGAGATCGATTACCGCGGGAAACCTATGCAATTTAAGATTGTATTGGCCATGAGGTCCCAGCCAAAAGTTAATTTTTCACGTTAAAAATGCAATAAATAATTATTTTAAGACTCGTCGAAACAAAATGTAACTTTATTTGTTTAATATTGTTTGTATATATATATATATCCAAATTATAATACACATTCTAAAAATCTAGACAAAAAAGACAAACTCATGCTAATCAGAAACAATGAGGCAAAATACACAGTACGCCGCCTTGTTCCCCCGATCACGTGCCGGCATTTTTCAGCGAGGACGGTACGCGCATGTAGCAGGTATCTATAGAGTAGATCACGTACACAATGAAATTAGGCGGACGCGCGCATGCGACAACGCTTTATCGGATCCCTATGCGGTCTGTGTATATATCTATACCTGTACTACTACAGTAGTCGCATAGCAACTTTTGTAACGAAATTTTGGTGGCCGCCGTAACTTTGTCTATACATTCACTTCTCGCTGCTGAAAATCAAAAGTTGAAAAAGTTCAATGGTGATCTAGACGCTACTTTTTATCAGAGCGATACCGCACGAATAAATATAAAAAAAAGGTGGTCTCAAAACTGGTCAACATTTTTGTCAAAGCACACCTGTGAAAAGCATAAAAATGCACAAATTGGCAGCCCCGACTTTGAGAGTATTTTTATGCCTTTTCGACGCTCAACTTTAAACTCATAACTTTTGAAGGAAACAACATTTCTCAATTTTCAAAAAAGGAAATCTTTCTTCTAGTTTCAATTTCTTTTTTGAAACTTTGAGTTAAACGTTTCTGGGCTAAATGGCTGGGGTTTTAAAAAGAACCTTTTATGCAAAAAAAGCTTTATTAAAAAATTACAACTTTAAAAAAAACTGTGACACATGGACGTCTTTAATTGTACACGATTTTCCTTTATATTCGTTGTGTTGTAATTTTACTGTTACTTGAATGTGGCACAAGAAAGAAGAAAAAACGCTTCGGAGATAAAGTTGTCGGTTACACGATCGTTTGGGAAACGAATAGCGATCGATTTTATTTATTTGGCGATTTCACGAGATGCGAATTTGGTCAGCAGAGGTAATCTCCAACGAAAAACTGAATATCACACTGACAGACCCTGCTGCGACCTCTGTAATGAGAATCTAAAAATTTTATCAAAATTTGAAAACTTTGCAGCGTAATGGGGCAAAAAAGTCATTGTTCTACCTGTATAATCTAGTCTCCCATTATCTGCCATGCAAAAACGCTTATTCACGCACGGCTACCTCGTTGGAGATCTAATTATAAATTGCATACGATTTTCTCGAATGTATATACTTTCTAACGTAATATAATTAACTTTTTGTTTTAAATGGAACCTTATTTTGTAGCAGGAAGATGGAGACTTCAACAGTCCGAGCATGCAGGATGAGAAGCAACAGCATTTCGCCCAGGAATGCAAAAATGGCTCGAGCATTCAGACTGGTATGTACTCTATTTTATTAATTTTAATTGTGCTACTATACTTCAATTGACTTTTTTAAAGCCAACATCTATATTATGCATAATAAATTTATACTCCAAAGAACACGCTGGCATACCTCTGTAACTATATACGCGAATGACCAATTAATTATTCCTCTCTGATGGCCATTAAAACGTCAATATCTATCTATAACAGTACCTAGTTATAATACCTTTCACCTATAAATTTAATCTTTCACCCTCGCTTACGTCGGAAGCCCGTTCGAGCTCACCTCACTTTTCTCACCCTGAAAACTCCGCTCTTCTCGACCGCTCTATAAATACTTACGTTTTATTCCGCGCGGCTCTACGTATACCTTTTTCTGGCATAGCCGCCCACGGCTCCGGAAATAATCGCATGCGCCCCTTCGTGAATATCGTATAAGTGTTTGATAGACGCGAACCGTGAAATCGCATTGAGAAATACTCCTCCTCCTCCCTGCATGTTGACTACAACTTCGATTCGCGCCCCCGCAAATCACGAACACATTATACATTCGCGTGCATGCGGGCTTTTTGCCTTTGTCTCGTGCGCGGTTCACAAGCTTCCCATTACATTAAGCGTGGGTGGTACGGATATCGCTTTTTCTCTTGGGTTCTTTTTTATGGCTTGATGATTCCTAATTAATGAAAGTGTATTGGAGTAGCGTCGATTGTTAATACCATTAATAATAATAAGGGTTTTTTTTTACGTTTTAAAGTTGGACGAGAAATAAATATCATTCCGAATGAGAGTTATACACGATATTACGGAAATATATCTATAGTGAGGGATGAATGTAACGTTTCGGAACCCCGTCTGATATCAAAACCAAGCCAAATTTATATCGTACCGTTCGTACACTCTACTGTTGCAACGTGCAAGTTATGGTCCCGACTCTGAAATATCATATATTCTATAAAAATATTCCTTAAAAGAGTAAAATGTCATAAATTAAAAACGCAATTTATCATCACGAATGAAATTTTCAAATATAGTTCCCCTAATCAGATCCGTATGACATATTAATTTTACGGGACCATAGACTTTAATTAAGTGAAGCCTATCGCTAATCAGGCGCGTCACAAATGGGATTCAATCTGCCCTCTTGTTTCGAACACGCCAGTAATAAACATTTGTCAACCCTATCTACTACCCAGTTTGAGCGAATTACGTTGACCTTCGCTCAATTTTATTGACATTGAATGTCAGCTGCGCTTATAGCTGCACTCCTCTGCTGTTTAAAATTTTCAAACTTTTTAAATCAATTAATTACCGCACACAGCACTTTATATAACGCTATTGAGTTTACAAACAAAATTCAAATAAATTACGCTCGGAATTTCATCAACACACTTCTCTTTACATAACTCCATCAATTCTGCGAACAAAACAGCCGCGCTTTTTTTCATGCTACTCACAACCCTGCACGTCGCTCCGCTCATAAAATTCACATTTCCGCTTGTAAAACAATAACCAAAAAAATACCCAAGGAACGCCCATCCGGCTAAACAATACAAACACTCTCGTCCGTCTCCACACACGCATTACATTAATCGCGCGCCCTGTGCATATTTTTTTTTTCGCCGCGCGTTTTATTATCGCTGCAGACGCGCGCAGTATAAACAATAGTCCTATACTCTCGCACGCGGCCGTTAAGTTTTGCTGGCGGCTCTGATGGGCGGCCCGCAACTGGAAATTATTGCCCCGACAAAACGGTAATTGAAACTACCTATATGTTATGTGCTGCGACGGTTTTTTGCCAAGTCCGACGTGTCTAATGCATGAGGGCAGTTGGTTTCAGGGAGTGCGCAAGAGCCGTGAAATTGCTTGGGGATAGCGAGGTGTATTGGATTTGGGTCCGAGAGATCTTTCCTTTTTAACAGAGCCAAGGTTAGGAAGTTCTATGGCTGTTCTTTATCTGGAGATTGTCGAGTTATACTTCGAGTTTGTGAGGTAGTCTAAAAAAAAATTGACTTTGAAGTAGAGTGGATATTAAAACTAATACGTTTAATGTCATTTTAACTGGGAAAATTCGATGTCAAAATAAACGATCAATATTCGAATTTCTGGGCGAAGTTTCGTGGAAAACCTCTAAAGCGAAAGTTAACTTTGATGCCGATATGGAGTTTTCAAAATTTCGGACGATTAATCGAATAAATTGACGCATTTTTTTATTTTTGTAAGAAATAACGTCACGAACTCCTATAAATCTAATTACATGCTACTACATTTATTTTTATTCATTTTTATAGATCAGTAAACGAAGGGCTTAACTCAACTTGTTGGGTAGATAGATGTTCACCTCTAATTTGGCAGAAAAACCACCCCCGAAAACGATTTTTCGCTTGTAACTCGATATCTCCTGTCGTTCTTGAGTTCTAAGCCTAAACCCTGCGTTTTCAGGGTTGGTTCTTTTAAATAAATCAGGGGTGAACCTGGTGTTTTTGGAAACTGCATTTTTGACCATTGTTTTTGGAAGATGTATTTAATTTAATCAAATATTAAAAATGCAGACTTTCATTCATTTTCAAGACTTTTTACAAAATAAAGTTAAAAGTTCTCGGAACTTTAGTATTTTTTATCGTTGGAATTTAATATTGCCACTTTCTTCATTTTTCTATATCCAAAAACCTATCCTAAAGTTTCAGCAAAATCAGTGATCCGGACCCCTAACCCTCTCCTAATAAGTACAAAATCGAGACTTATTCTCAACACTCCATCGCCTCACGCGACAAATTAAAATCCACTTTTCTCATAAGAATTCTCCGAATTTAAATTGTTGCAAAAAAAAAATTGGCACGCGCGCACATGAACTTTTAATTAAACAACAATGAACAGCACGGAGTAAGTTATGCGAGTGAGCGCGTGTTTCCTCTGATTGCGCTTTTTTACGCGTCGCTATTGTCGTCAAGAGGTTAAGTGACAGCCATTCAGCCTCGGCGTTAATCTAGTTCCCGCTTTTCTGCGTACTGTCGGTGCGTACACGTGATTTTTCCGAGAGAAAAGCATAATTTTATTGGCTGCGCGGAACGAGATTGGCGTTTTTTTTGCTCACGGATGAAGGTATTCGATGGAAACCTGATATATAACAGATCAAAGCATGTGCAAGTGTTGTAAAAATAAAAACGAATTATTGATCAGTGAAGAAACAGTATTTAGTTTATAGAAAAGCAAATTAACTTAGTTTTTCATGATAGAATTATTTCTTCTGATCCATTATATTAAATTATGAAGTGGTTCTTTAAAGCATTTCCCTCTTGCTCTCACTTGACTAATTATTTTGTTATTGAATTGCTATTCCTGCCAACCACTCATTCCTGCTACTTACTATCATTTAGAGTGCACTTTCCGGATGATATGGCGCAAGTATCGAGTATAGTAAGAAAGCATCGCAGCCTCGGACAAATGTAAAAAAGATGTATTACTCAAGCTTCATGCTTCTTTGCCAATATGCTTCCAACCTATCACGAAATCACTTAGGGTTTATTGGTATTTCAGTTATTCTACAATTCCGGATTCGATTCTTACCTTCCCTCGGCTCTCTCCCAGAAGGACTTTGAGCTTCTCCGCGCTTGCGCTAAGATAACAATGATGTGCGGAGTTTCGCGGACGTTCCACACCTGCGGGATTTAACTTCTGTCCGACAGCGGGAAAACTTCTTTTTCATGCTTCTTCGAAAAGTTGGCAACATTTATTATTTTAGTTATATTTCTTGCCGTTGATTTTAAGTTTTTTTTTTAATGGTCTATTCTTATCTTTGTGCATGTAAAAAAAATTACGAGATAGTTGTATTATCGATTGGAAATATTAAACTGATCATAAATGTATATCTAAAAACTATGTTGCATATGAAAATTTAGTCTATACATTTACGTATTGAGTGTAAAGTATAACCTTATCATTCATTGTTTGTCACAGAAAAAGCCAATTAGTGTGGTAGAAAAGTATATAAAAAAATACGAATAGTGAAAACAATTTTTCTTAAGAAACGACATGATTTCTTCTATGTAAAAACATACTCTACACAAATCTGAGGATGTGAAAATCTTGTTAAAAAAACAGACGACTAACATTCCCTCGAAACCTCGACCCAAATTTCTACTTACATACTTTTACAACGATGTGATTTTAAACTTGAAAAATGTCATGCGATATGCTAGAACATTAAAATTTTCAGATTTCACTATCGTAACTGTTTAAATGGGCCACAAATGTTCTATTATAATGATCGATTATTTCAATCATTATTATAATACATATAAACGGAATCGATTTAATAAAAATGAAATCCTCTTTCCCGATAAATTGGTCAAGCTGAACGGTCATCGGCTTTTAGCAGTACGTCCTTTTATCATCAAAGTAGATCAATTTGAAAATTTCGAAACTCGGCGACCTAATGACAAAGCCTTGTTGCCATTATCAGGGATGGTCATAAAACAAGTTAATCATCTTATTCACGTTCCAGTTTGAACGAAAGTTGTTCAACAATTCGCGAACTTATGGTAAACTGCGACAGGTACGTCGCCGTAGTACCGATACTGCAAAACATAAAGCTGAGAAGTTCGCACGACATCTATACCTATTTGATTGTCTTCTGTCTGCATCAAAAGATCCTCAATACGAACAGCTCATTCTAGAACACTTTGAACATTGCTAGTCAGGAGATGAATGTTCGTGCGCTGACTCGACTTCAAACATATAGCCTTTTCTCCGCCATCATATCGACATAAAAGCGATCCGCAAGACGGTCTCCTTTAATAGCTTCCAGAAAATTTATGAGTCGGAGCTGCCAATCTACATGCACAGACCTTGAATAGTGAAGACGCTCGAGAACAGTAACGAACTTAGCCGCACAGTAAAATCGATAAGGATATAGAGTTACCCCGATAGGTCTGCACAGACAGGATATGTCTGTGATTCAGCGTGTTTCCTGAGGTTCAGTCAAAGCTGAAGATAGCCAAGCTACCGTTCGACAGCCGGAACTTCCTTTACCTGCTTATGCACTCAGTATCGACGCACGTTGCGAAACTCGAGAGGATGATAATGACATGATTGAGTGCGGGATGCTTTCGTACCATAAGAAAGTTAAATATTAAAGGTACACCTTTTACGAAGATTCGAAAGAGAGCCAAATTATCAGTACTATTCTTTATTTTGGTTTTGATATTTACTTTTGGCTTGTCTTTGATGATTGTCAATTATTTTCATAAATTATAATTGTAGTTTAGTTTAGTACGTTACAAAAACTAAAAGTTACATACCAGTTTATATAATAACAAGCTCAAATTATTTTTAACGATTGTTACTGGTGTATAATATAACAGAAATATGTATGTGACAGAGTCTCAGTGAAGAGTCCTTATCTTTTTGTATCCAAGCGGAAATTTTTTTGTAAGAATATCAAGAACTCCTATAACGTTTCTAACAACCATTAGTACGTGAACGCACATTCTGTGAACGCGTACCTATATACTTAAAAAAATTTCCGATTTCCAGTAACGTATTTGAAGACGTAAAGATTGAAGAAAAATTGTCAATGAAAGAGAAAGAAAAAAATTTTATAAATCTTGCTACCTATTTTTCAAAAATTGATTGTTGAATATTTCATCAAACCCTCGATACCTCACTTGTCACGCTAATCTCTATTTTTCACAATGCCATGCGTCAAGTTAGCACGAAGCCGGAAACTCGATCCTTTTCTGCTGAAAACTGCAGAAATGTTTCACCTGAAAAAAATTTTCATCCTACGCGTGTTACCTACTATCGCTCACTTTCTAAAAATAACAGCAACGCTAGCGGCTCATATGAGAATCCAACTCAGAGCGCACACCTCTGATACGCTACATCGCTGTAGGCATCCTCCCATATCTTGGTATTTCTCCGTCCGCCTACGTAAATTCACCTACGTAATACTGCACTTATAGCCAAGAATCCGCAGGGCAACGTTTTCCACTGTAAAACACGCGTACGAGAAAAAGAGAATGCGAGGGGCGAAGGATCTGGCTTTATCGCCTACGCTTTTCGCTGGGCGCCTCATTGCCTCTCTATGAGAGGGTGAGAAACGCTGAGCTGAAAGGAGGTTATTGTCGCCGCAGAGCGGAGTATGATTTCGCGTTGCGTTGCTTTTTATTACACCCTCCGAGAGGGGGATGATGACGCCTGCGATAGCTCGAGAGCCGCGCGTATATTCGATCCGTTCTTTCTCTCGCTGCCTTGAAGAATATTTTAATGATGTAAATATTTGTAATGGCAAGGGGGAAACTCGCCGATGCTGCGTGTAAAAAGCAATTTTTATGCGAGGATTTAGCATTTTACGGTGGGGTTCGTAAAACACCCGTGATTGTTGTTGTTTTCGTTATTTTGTGATTGTGTATTGATTTCAGAAGGATTATTATCACAGTCGTTGCAATTTGCGCTAATTAATGTTCATCTAATGAATATTGCGTATACCTTTCTGTCAAACAAAACCAGAATTTCATAATAATAGATGGTATTTGAATTTATTCTTGGATTTTACTAGATTAATATGTCTATTGTTTTAAATTTTCTATGCAATTAGCTAACATTTCTGTAAATTAATAAAATTTTCGTTCAAGGCAGCCTAACCAAAGAATACAACAATAGATTAGTAACTAATTGCTTTTGGAAGCTCATTCACACATAATCCATGTAAACAACGTTCGCTTATGATTCTTCAGTGTTGCAATCATTTCAAAATCCTTACTAATTGCCCATTCGCATATATTTTTGAAAAGGAAGAGAAATCGATCGAGAAAGACGGCGTAACCCCTTTGTAGCAGTGACCCAGTCCAAGAAGGACTCTGTAAGCTCCTTTTCCGATCCTCTACTCGGCTGTATCCCGTCGCTTTATTCAGTTATCAAGCAGTGTCGAGCTGAGAATGAGCATCTACACTGCACACGGGCTTCTTTCAAAGTCGAAGAAAGATGAAAAAGCGGATTTAATGATTCTAGGGCTATAGTTCTTCATCAGACATTATTGGCTTCATAGTTGTCGTAATCATCGTCCGACGTAATATGATTACTCGCATAATAGAAGGTATCTTACTTAGGCAAAATTTATTTATCGAAAATCGCGTTATCAATCGATTGGGAAATTTTTCAAAAGAAGATTATTATTTTGATTAAATTTAAAACATTGCATATTAAGAATATCTTTAAAAAAATATATATATATGATTACATTATCAATCATCATATACTCTTTAAATAACAAATTCACGAATCATCATCCCGTATATATTTAATTAGAGCAATATCTGGTCTTCAATCAAGGAAAGGTTTATCCGCAGAGCAAAATGTAGGGCAACCACATTACGTCTTCACAAATCTAACAACGCAATCAGATTTAATCACCTTGACAGATATCTTAATAAACATTGCACTGAACACTGATATAGATTCGATTGTTAACGGAAATTTTTCTACTTCATATCGGCGATTCATAAACATTGGACGTGCGCGAAATTGTTAATAACCTTGGAAAATAAATTGTTATCTTATCCTGCACGGCAAAAAGTTATGACAACGATTTTATGGCCATTTGATAGTGCAAACTTAAAAATCGAACGAAAAACAGAATTAATAGTTCGATTCGGGAGACGCTCTTGAATAGTGACGGCTAGATGTGGATACGGGTAGCACGAGAATTTGGATCCTGTCTGCCGGCTGCAATGGAGTTGAAAAAGCTCTTTCTCTCTTCACGCTTGGCAGCCCCGATATGTAATGCGGCCTTCCTTCGAGGGGGGAATTTATACTACGTGAAAAATACTGTCCCTAATGTATTTCTGATAAAATCTAAAGACTCAGAGTCTGACATTAAACAAACAAATTGATATGAACCTCCATTCGAAGATCTATAAAAGCTATTTATAAAAGCGACTTTTTTCCTGATGTAAGCTTCGCATCTAAAAGAATTGTATTTTCACCATACCCAGGCCGAAAGTACCACTTTCGCCCCTGACTCAAAAAGGCGAATGTGGTATTTTCGGTGCGAGTATGGTGAAAAATGGTATACGCAACACGGGGATAAAGAGAGTTACCCCAGAGCACATATTTGCCAATTTACTCGTGCTCTAGACTGGCCAACTCTTTACCTCCCTAGATGCGTGTTATACTATTTTCCAAAATTTACTTTTATCGCATCAATCGCACCATCTCTATAATACTATTGATATTTCTACGTGTTTTACAAACATTTTCTTATATTTATAATAATTTCTATGTTGCCCTTATAATTTTTAAGTATGTGAATACAAGACAATAAATGCTCCGTATAATTTATAAGCAAAATTTACATTTAAATAAACACGACTAAACAGCATTTATCTTTCGATATTAATCACACTATAGCCGAAAAGCGAAGTTTCGAGAGCCCAAAAGGCAGCCTGAATCCAGCTGTACCAGCCACGAAAGGTCGAGAGATGAAAGCTGTGATTTTTAATTTTTCTGCTCGTTTTTCTGCAATCTAAATTCTGTACGGTCCCCTCGAGAAAACTACCCAAACTCTCCCTCACCCCTTTACACACACGTAGCTACACATAGAAGAAGCGTACCGATCTGTCTCAAGACGAATTTATGATGCATATACGACTGGTCGTCTCCTCCTCTGGCTCGAAGATTCGTTTGTTCCCGCGAGGCGAGTTTTGACGTGGGCAAAAGTTACGAGGCTCGCGGTAAAAGACAAACGGGTGGAAGTTGTAGGACACCGAGCTACCGAGTTTTCGTATTCGCGTTCAACAAGATCTTCTATAAAACACTTTTTCCTGCTCCGTAAGCAATAAGTTCGGCGGCGATGTGTTTTAATATTTATGCTTCCACGCTGTAAGACACGCCCGTGGGGTGAGAGTACCAAAGATTGTATCTGAAAAATATGAAATTTCCTTTTTTGCTGGCTGCAGGTCAGGCATTTTTAATACTTACAAGGATTTGTAAGCAAGAATGTTTTATTTATACTTTCATGTTTATTTAGTATCAATTACCAGCTGTTTGTTCAATTATCGCGCAATCTACATGCCCAGATTATTTCTGCAATGAATATCTGTGATGAAATTA
>JAPYZO010008006.1:0-14195 GCA_030522905.1 Torymus flavipes | reverse complement strand
TCCGAAATCTATAAGATTTATAACTCTATGTTTAAAATTATTATAGGATTTATAACCATAGAATTATAAATCTTGTAGATTTCGGACAACAACTTTTTTTCGGACGGCATAGCGCATCTCGCATCGAGCATAGCTCATGCAATGTGGATTCGCTGTCAGTGTGGAAAGTCGCTTAGGGTGTGACTCCAATAGCGTAACAGTGTGTTCTGTTTTGTGTGCTGGGTCGCGTGCCGACCAATTCGAGCTTGATTCGAGTGGACGAGAGTATCAAGTCCGCTCGAGCCAAACTGGGATTGGTCGTCACTCGAGACATCACGCGTGACAAAACACACTGTCACGCTATTTGAGTCACACCCTTACAAAATCTCTCGAGGCTCTTGCACGAATGAAGGTACACTCACAGCCAATCCACATTGCGTGCCATGTACGCTGTGACTTGTGCCATGTGAGCGACCGAAAAAAAATTGTTGTTCGACATCTAGTAAAATCAGCGTCAGAGGCTAAAGTGGAACAGATCTACTTGTTCTGGAATACAAAGGAGAGATTATGTACAATAATTACATTGGACTTTGAAGCAAAGGGTCTGTTCCTCTTTAGCCTCTGACGCTGACTTTACTAGATGTCGAACAACAATTTTTTTCGGTTGCTCACATGGCACAAGGCACAGCGCACATGACACGCAATGTGGATTGGCTGTGAGTAATAGCGTCTTTCAACCATAGAAAGCGAAATCTAATAGGACTGTTCCTTTTTGTTCCTCCTTAAAAGAAACAAGTCTTTTTATAAAGCTTGCTTGTGATTGGCTGTTATGTTTTATTCCTCGGTGATCCTTTATTCGTGCAAGAGTCCTTGGGGTGTGGCTCCAACAGCGTGATAGTGTTCTGTTGCGTGTACTGGGTCACGTGCCGACCAATACCAGCTTGATTCGAGTAAGACGAGACTATAGGAGAGTATCAAGTTGGCTTGAGTCAAGCTGGGATTGGTTAGCACGCTACGCGGCACACGAAATAGAATAGACTGTCACGCTATTGGTGCCATACCCTTGTTCATTTGAATCTGGCTTGTAACTAATATACCTGTGTAGATATAGGTAGTATCCATGTTATTTTTTGTACCCGTACCTCACTGCATCTGTAACTCAGAGCTGTCAGGGCCGGGACACTTAAAGCGATAGTGGAGCCAATTACAGATCCCTACGTCGAATTTTACAATATTTAAATTCATTCTTAGGTTTTTTAAATTTATCGCAGTCATCGTTATTTGTATTTGTAGCGAACGCGGGATGACGAACATAATTAGTGAAAATTGAAAATTGAATAAAAACAACAGAAAATACAAGAATTTCGATAAATATATAATTCCAGATAAGCCGATATCCTCTTCAGGCCAGAAGACTTAAAAAGGAAGTGCACAGATACAAGTTTGGTCGTATATTTATATATAAATGGGGAATAGCGAGGAACGTCGCTATGTGTAGATATACAATATGTATGTGTAGATATACAATGCTATTTCTTGTATCTGCAGAGCTTTCTTAATTGCGGCTGGCTATTACGTACACAATGTAAAAGTTCTGTTAAAGGTTTATGAAAGAACAAAATTTTTACATTGCGTACGTGATATATATAATTACGTCCCAGAAATAACACTTACAGGTCTTCATGTGTATACTTTCAAAGCTGTCAAGCTTCAATATGGAACCTTCTTAAAATCATCATTGAAATTTAAAGTGTCATGGCGGAACGAAAAGTCGGGACCGTTGTTTCTTATGGTGAAATGGAGGAAGTGCAATTGATTACCTTGCTTCGTCCATGTATGTCTTTCCTTTTGGCACTTGCGGGTTTTAGATGGGTTACTGCTTACTGCCTTGCTTCGGCCATGACACTTTAAATCCCAATAAATACTATAGTAAAAATAAAAGAATATAACTAAAACGTTGCGTTATAAGTATAATCAAATATTTGTTTGAACAAACATTATGATCTACTTAATTATAAATTTCAAAACGAAGTCAAAATCTAAATTAAAAAAATTCCAAAGAAAAATATCACGGTTAAATGAAATAAAAATAAATTACGATTTCTTTTAAGCTTCATTATTTCCCCAAAGAAATAGTCCAATTTCATTATTATATAAACGCTAATTTAAAAAAGCGCTAACATGCTAAATTTAGAAATTCACTGTTCAAAACTGTACTGAGAAATTTTTTCCCACATTAGTATTTTCTATAAGATGTTTGAATTGAAAAAATATAAATTAGTCGTAAATTATTTAAAATGATAATTAAAATAATCATTAAATATCTTAGTTTAATATATCTTAATGTCCCACAATTTAATGTCTCACAAAGAAGACTTTCAGAAAAAGTAATTTATGTATTAAGTTTGGGCTTATTAAAAAGAACAATTTACAGTTAAATTGTAATGAAGATATAAAAAAACATAAAAAAGGATAAAGTCAATAGTAGAGATGCATTTTTTTATTATTAACCTTATGTAATATTGTTTCAAATTTTCAATTACAATATTATGTATAATATTAATAATAATATGACAATGTATACAGGTTAGATACAATTTCTGTGTCTCATATGGAGTTCATGGTTTTCGCATCTTTTTTCTTTATAATTTTTCTCAATGTATTCTTTTATAAGTCGGTTGGTTTTTCCCTTAAATGTTAGCGCTTTATTTTCTTACTCTCATTCATTCCTCATATGCTCCGATCGGTGGCGCCCAATTGACGATCGAGACGTGTATTTTCGCTCGAATATAATAATATTCCTCGATGGACGCTTGCTCGCCACTTTACAGGCATTTATCAGTCGTATTGTAGTATATTTCTTCTGAACACAATGTTTTTACACATGACTTTAGGAAACTTATGTTATTTCAGTTGATACACACTCCAAAGATTTGTTACTCAATTTAGGCGTGTTATTTCTAACGTCGCTGCATTAGTAAGTTACAATTAAATAATCAGCAATTTTCAGAAAAATGATAAATATGTACATATTAAAATTGCAATATTAGAATCTTTTGATTTAGAACTTTTGCACGCGTTAAAAGTATATACTACAAGTCTTTAATATAGAAATGACAAAATTATAAAGACAACTGAAATAATTAATATGCAATCTTTTGGAGTATGTATCGCCGATCCTTATGCTATGTAATGTGTACAATTCTGTCATTTGCTAATTGGCTTAAATACTCAGTATTAAAGGTCAACTGTTGTTGAGTGGCGAAAGTCACCGGAATTATCCAGGATCGTCCAGGAACGACGTGCATGTTGAAAATAGAAAAAGACAATTTTTTATAACTTTAACAATTATGAATTAATAACGGTTGAATATTTTTCGAAATTCGTTATTACTATCATGGGTTATTCACAAACAATCTTCCTAAGTGATATTTTTAAGATGCCATTAATGAAAAATCAATATGGAAAATATTAATTTAATGGCCAAATGCTTATTTTTAGTTATGTTAGAACTAAAATTTAAATTGAAAAAAATAATAATCAATTAACATTCTGTTAAACTGCATCGCTATCTTTATCTTTCAATGTATTTAGAAATCGATATTATAGTATCACTTAGGTCCTTTTTTTGAATTTGTTCAAATCTGTAAACATAAATTAATGACAGAACTATGGTATTAAATGGCAAAAAAAATTTCGAACATTAATGACCGTCATGTGAAAAATTGAAATAAAGAACAAAATGCCTCAATGCATCGTCAAAGGTAATTCTGTACACAAAAGCTGTCACCGCGATTTGTTTATATTTGTATACCGTTTTTATTTTATGCTTTTGATAAAAAAAACCATAGTTCATACATGACTTAAATCTCAATTTCTAAAGGTTTTCTTTAAAAATAAAGCTATTTTGTTCGAGTAAACCACACTGGCCTCGATCGTGAAAACTTTCGTGTACAGAATCTAACAGAGAGACTTGGAAGAGGGTTTTTTTTTAAATCATACATTATCTATTTGTTTTATCGTTTTTTTTGCCTCTTTAAAAAGAGCGTACTGATTTTTGCCGTTCCATAAAGATTATTTCCTATTCAACTTTTATTCTCTCATTTTATCTCTCATTGAGAATGCCAGAATTTATCACAGAAAACTCTGAGCATCGCTCACATAAGTCAAGAGACTTTTTTATTCAAATGTATTCAACGTGTACCAGTTTTTTATATTCACTCGTTTCGCATGCTTAACTTCTATCCGTTTGGCTGCGGCAGATTCGATATTTACTTATTACAACAACTTTCAAAGGTCACCGTTGAGTTTAATAACCGATCTCAACACGAGGTAAAAAGTACATATTAGCACACGACGCAGATATCCAACAAAATTCACTGATCCTAGAAAGGCTTTCAACGGTCGTATACCTGACGTCATATGGAGGAGGGGTATAGAAATATACATTTACACGTCGTCGACACTGCGATATAAAAATATATAAATAACTTGAAAATCTGTATGCACTCAACGGAATTCGTCGTTTACGAGCTAAATGATCGATTAAATTCTTTTTTATTCCAAGCCTTTTAACAAGCTGGATGAAATGCATTGGTTTCGCGTTTACAGTCGCCTCGAATACATCGACAGCCAAACCGATACGCGAACACGATATGAGAATGCGAGGAAAGACTCTCAACATTCCACTACTGCAAGAATTTGCTTTAAATTTTTCGTCGTTTTTAAAAACTTTAAAATAATTAACTTTTAATATAATTGTATAAAGCATGCTATTAAATAGGAAAATTATAAGAAATAAATCGTATTGTTTCAAGTAAATGAAAAATACCTATTAAAAAAACTTTTTATTTTCGTTTACAGTATTTATTAGTCCCTTACACGTAAACTTTAAGCAAACATCATACAGCGATCGCTTTAACAGTCTTTATTTAAGTATTAAAAAAAGGAATTGCAGTTTTAAAGGGTTGGCTGTGCAGTGAATGCATGAAAAGGATTTAATAAGTCGTTAGTGTTTTATAGCTATACTGTAAACGAAAATTTACCGCCAGTTTACCTTAATTAACACTTGTTCAGTCTACATTTTGAATATTTTAACCAGTTTTAGTATTTCTCTGTATTTCCGCACGTGGTACGTTTTATGTATTAAAAAAAGCCATGTCAAAAATTTGTGGAGCTCACTTTCGTTTCGCATTCCCTCGACCTTGTCAAGTTTAGTTCACCGAGGCTGAGCAAAGTTGGTATACAACGATAAAAAAGGGAAAAAGGAAAACGGCAAAAATCAATAACGACGTTGAGACCGCATGTATTTGTGATACGCATGTACTGTTTTATTACAAAGTACCTAGATTTTCATATGATTATATCATTCATGATGATTCTTAACGTTTACACTTCATCTTTCTTATCAATACTTTATGTATAAATATGTATTGTTAAGTCACGCAAAGACTCTCAAGTTTGTTTCAAGTCCCTGTAAGCAACAAACTGGAATTTGCTCCGCTCAGCGTGTTTTATGCACACATTCAACGCCTCGTCGAATTCAAAGTAAATAAAAGAGTTAAATTTATATCTCTTTCCATCCTTTTTCGCCTTAGCACTTATTCGCTGTATTTCACACTCATACTCTCATTCTTTTATTCACTTTATCTGCACTTACAAATTAAGACCCTAAAGCTTCACTCATATTTGCATTCACCTAAACGTATTGTACAAAGAACAATCATTCATTTTTTACTGCGAATTCGCACTATGTACCTTTTACATTCGTCACATCGTGTATAAAACTCTATCGGAGTACATGATTACATTGTTTATCTGTTTTTTCCCTTCATTTAATGTAATAGTAATAGGTAATTATCACTTTTTTCCTCTCTAGGCCACACAGTTCATATGGTAAAAGTTATCCTTTGTCACGTTATCGACTAAATTTACTTTGCCTTTGCGATTTTTTCATTTAATTTTAATTAAATGTCTGTCGGGCAGGATCCAAAGAGGCCAGACTGGGTTTCGCACACTAGGCCGTAATCCCCCACATACGTATGCTCTCGAACTGACGTGGTGCTCTTATTCTGCTTTCTCCACCTCCCGGCTTGATTTGCGTTATTGTTTCTCGTATACTACGCCAATCGGCACAACACTTCCTACATCTATACATATATATACACGCACGCACGCACGCAAGCTCGCACACGTCGTACACACACCCACGCGCGCACAAACACACGCACGCACACAGAACCAAACACACATACACATGCACACACACATACACACGTGTGCGTCTTTTTTATATACATATATATGTATGTAGGACCATTATATATATGTACATATATTTTAGTATTAAATAATAAGCGAATAACATTTCGTTTACAACTCGTCCGGATCTGCTTGAATTCTTACTACTTGGTTCGCTAGTGCCAATCGACCTTTTGTTTTATTCGTCCATCCTCACGACCACCATGGAAGTTTATCTATAAACGCCTGAGACTGTTATTTAAAGGCATAAGAAAGGGATAGAGGGAGTGAAATAGTGAGGAAGAACGAGAATAAGAGAGAAAAGGGGAGAGAGGGAGGGAGAGAGTAAACGCCCCTTTGGCTTCGTCTTCATTTTCTCTTTTCAGTTACGATCCTTCGTTGTTGTGATTGTCAGCCTTTTGCTTCTTCTTTATACACACATATACACACTCATGCGCGTGTTTCGTCTAATGGAGTTTTATACGAGCGTATACAGTCGTCTCTTTCGTTACGATCTATTTAATGTGAAGGGGATGATGCATCGGGAGGTAAGAAAGCGAAGATCAAGAGGCTCCTCTCCAAGGTCTACGATCCTGAACTTTGGCTAATTTGCCGCTGCATTAATTGTTTTTGCGCGTTCGCTTGAATGATTAGTTGGTGTTTCCGATAAGGCCTAGTAGTTCGAAAATCGTCTCGATATGAGTGGTGTGATCGTTTTGAAAAAAATCGCTCGAAACCCGAAATATCGGATGGCGCAAGAACATTGAGCCTTTTAGATATAAAGCACCAATTGCCGACATATTAGAATGACACAAGGGCGAAGTTAACAAAGTAAAAGAAAATGTAGAATAGTTTACGTATAAAATCGGCTGTATTCGGTTGAACAAAAGAGGAAGAAATCCAGACAGCGTGCGATGGCTCTTTCAGGCAGTTAAGCGTTGAGAAAGAGTTGAACCAGATATTGCATGTTACTGCTCGAAGAAGGCATGGGTTACCTTCGGCCGCAGCCATTCAAGCGAACACTGCGAAAAAGTATCGAAAGAGCCGCCAGCTCGGTTTTTCGGAGCTCTTCCGACGCCAGAGGCCGGAGCTGGAGAGGATCAGTGGATGGCGACGGGGCTTTGCTGCACGCAGACCCCTACCATGGGACTGTCCTCCCGCTCGGCATCGGTGCGCTGCTTGCCGCCAGCCACCACCACCTGCGAGGGCACGACCACCTGGCGGTGGCCGCCCTCGGGCCCCGACCCGTAACCCGTGTAGTTGTAGAAACTCGGCTGCTGGTGGTGGTGGTGGTGGATGCCGGCCATCGGCGAGCCCATCATCGCCGCCGGCAGGTGGGGAATGCTAGGAAGAATCAGGCTGTTGTAGGAGCCGAGAGAGCTTTGTATGAGGGAGCCGCCGTCGATGGAGGCTGGCGCCGAGCTAGCGGGTGCCGAGCCCCCGCCCCCGCCGCTGCCGCTGCCCGTGCTTGAGGGCCCGGCCGTCGCCCGCCTGCCGCCCAGACCGAGCGAGTGCCGCGGCGAGGATTCGCACTCCATCGGTTGAAAGCTGCCGCCGAGGTTCTGGGGAGCCTGGAGCATGCCGCTGCTTCCGCTGCCGCTGCCACCACCGACTCCGCTGCTGCTGCTGCCCTGTCCGGGCATGCTAACCAGTCCTGGAGAAGAATTAAACGCTACGGATTAGTGAGCCTGTCCGCTAGTAGCCCGACGGAGAACATTCTTTAGCTTATGCGACAATCATTTGAAACTCGTGGACCAAATCAGTTGCTTACTCAACTTCAAACTGGTTTCTTCCAACAAATTTCCTTAAAGCTTGCACAAGAAGAATTGTTTCATCCGTTGGGGTAGCGCAAGTACTAAAAAGTAATGAACATGAGGGCCTTTGAAATGGGGTTGCTATGACTAATTCTAAGAAAGAGAAACAACAATGGTTCCACCCACGAAAAAACCGAGCCAAGGTTATGGAGAACGATGTGTGTGTATGTGTGTGTGTGCGTGTGTGTGCGTGTGGTGTGTGTGTGTGTGTGTGTGTGTGTGTGTGTGTGTGTGTGTGTGTGTGTGTGTGTGTGTGTGTGTGTGTGTGTGTGTGTGTGTGCGCGCGCGCGCGTGTGTGTGTGTGTGTGTGTGTGAGCTTATGGGAAACTACGGGTTGAGAGATCAAAATTGTCACTCTAAGCTATACTGACGTTGTCATCATCACAGTTGTACGAATATATTCACTTTTTCCATAATTGTTTTCACTCACGGTAGAGACGATTCTTTTAACAAGAATTTGGCATAGAAGATGACTTATAATGCGGTAAATAGAATTGAACAAAGAAGTACGTAAAAAATAGTAACAAAGTTGCCTCCTTAACATTGAAAACTTAATGAAATAAGCAAGCAACTAAAACTCTTTAATACACGACACTAAAAATTTAAATAATTTTCAATATAAGAGATTTTACATAAGATATGCGATGTACATATTTGAAATATTTTATAAAGAAAAAATATCTTGTTTGCTCATTTCTTCATTTATACACAAAAAGCTCGAGAAAACAATCGCAGAAAACTTTGTGACATGCCAAAGAAGATTAACCTTTTGAGAACGCGATACTCATCCAGGACCATGTCGATTCCATGCCATACGTACATTTAATAAGTATATGAATAAATTTTCCGTTAAAAAGGGTGATTTCTAAGAAACCCGTTAAAAAATCAAATGGAAAATTGAGCGCATACGTTCTCTTTGTGCAAACTTCTTTTAAAACATGCTTGGTACATTGTAAGATTATTATAGGAAAAAAGTAGAAGGATTTGTCCTTTTCTTACCCCAAGAAGGTATATACATTTTTGTTTGTGCCACAATAAACGGTTTTAACGCGTTCGAATGCCTATGCATGCATTTCGACGATCTTTGATTGATCATTAAACATTAACATTTAGTGTAAAAAATGAAATTTACTATTACATTTCTCTGATTTCTATAAATTTTTATCTGAGATGCATGAATATTAATGTATATTTGCTGTGGCAACTCAACAGAGAAATTCACCATACCATGATTAAAATCGATTCAGCTTACGCTAAATTCAATACAAGCAGCTAAAGTCATGCGTAAATAAAGAATAGAGAAAAGCGATAATTAAAATCTACGCTTCAAGAGAGCAGATCAAGAGTTAATTTCTGAAAAAAATATATTGAAGTTAGTCAAGTAAAAAAAATGTAAACAATTTTCTGTTTATTTAAGAAGAAATTTTTCCCATCTATAAGTGTTGTAAATAAGCTCAATTATATTCAAATAAAAGTTAGTTATGCAACCAAGAAGTTGTAAAGACAATTTTGAATGAATTTTTACGACGTGCATTATACTTAACGCAATTGTCATCAAATTAACTTGAAATTACAAAGGTATCTTCTCGCAATAGCCTACTGAAGAATGGTGGATCAAAATATTGAAAGAGTCCAAAGATTTTTTTTTTACATCATTTTTTTCAGTATAAAAAATTTAGAATATAAGATAGGAGACTCTAAAAAGTTTCTTTGAATTTCTTTAAGATTCCACTTATTCAAAAAAAGAAAATTATGAGAAGATTTCCTTAAAATTTCAAGTCAATACTACGACAATTGTACTTAAAATTATGCACGGTGTGAAAATTCATAAAAATTGTCTTTGCACTTCCTGCCTGTGTAATTATTAATTTGATTAAAAATGAGCTTAATCACAACAATTATAGATGGAAAAAGTTCCCTCTTAAATAAATAGAAAATTATTACCATATTCTTTTTATCTAATTAAATTCTTTATTTTTGTTTGAGGATTTAACATTGACTTGACCTCTCCAAGAAATAAGTTTATTTTAAGTTAATAAAACCTATATTTTAAACTTATTCTATGATACAATTTACATTAGTAAATCAGTTTTGTTCAAAAGTAGAGTCAGAGTTTCATTATTCTATGTTAAAATATTACTTGACAACATTTATGGAAAAATCTACTTGGAGCAAACCTTAAAGCCAAGCTCTGGGCAAAAATTAATGATTTGATCCATCTCTCAGCATTTAAAGTTTCCTTGGTAAAATAATCGAGTTTCAAGCAAGGCTTCGCACAATACATCCGAGGCCAGAAGGATAAAAAAGAAATTCATCTCGGGGTATATTGTTAGTTGTTCAGCAATTAAGGATTTGTTTGTTAGATAGAACTTACTTATGTTAGTAAGTAAGATTAGGGTTGGGGCCTAGGACAGGTCGTCGCCGCCCCGCGGATACGACAGTCATCGAGCCACGTACTGTCCCCCCATCATATCTACGGGCAACAACAACAACAAGAATCGTTTAGTTTGTGCAGAAAATAAACAATTAAAATAAGAAAACAAAAACAACAAAATATTATAATTCTGCTCGCCGGCAAGTAAAACTAACGATCTACATTGCGGCGTGCTGTTAAAAAGGAAAAAGAACAAAAAAACCTTATAAGCAGGAGAAGATACAAATACAATAGAGGATCGAGTGTTGTTTTCTAATTTTTAATGCATTCACTGCAGTTTTGTTCATAGGTATAACATTAGATCCTCCATAAAAAAATAAATAGTTGCATGAAAATAAAGTATATCGAAGTCATAGAGATGTTTAAAAAATAATCATTGCAAACTCGATAACCAGCGAAAAGAGTTGTTAAGAGAAAAACCTCTTACTTTCTGCACAAAACGAAACTTACAACCTCAGATAGCCAGTTGCTGAGCAGATTATGATAAGGATTTTCATCAATCACATTTTCACTCAATAAATACAGTTTAAAAGAAAATAACGTTTTTTTTTTTTAAATCTATTCGAGTCCGCCAGGCTCATTTAAAAGAGTAAATATTATATTTTTTTTGCGATTAAATCGTAATTGCAGATTTTTTCAGTATAAAAAAAAAAATAATTTATAGTAATTTGAATTAAGCTTGAGTATTGATTATAATCTTTCTTGCTCATATGGTCATAAAGAAACAGAAGGTAACATTATTGATGAAGAATGGATGATAAGTGATATTAAGCACATAGAGACAGTTCTTTTCAAGTAAATGTGTTGTTCTCTAAAAATAAAAATCCATAAATGATTACGGCATATGTAGACATTGCAAGAGCAATATAACTCCAATTCGTCTTTAGAAGCAATAGCTATTGAAAGATATGCGTTACGTTGCTTTCTACGAAAATAAACCGTAATTCGAGTACGCGAAAGAGTGTCGAGCGTCTGACCTGCTGAATAAAGCCAATGGGAAGGCAATAGATATGGACTCTTACGAATACACAGCAGCGCGTAATCTCACAGGTTTATTTTGATAGAACGAGTTTATCGAAAATAAGAAGGTGGGCAAAGGTGGGAAAAGCAGGCGTACCGTGGTCCTGGCTCATCGACACGACCGCCGGACTGGTGTTGGCACTATTGGCAGCGGCGATATTCGTGTTGGTCCCCTCGTCGGCCGTCCTTTTGAAAAAGTTGTGCTGCAGCGCGTAGTAAGGCGTGACCCGTGTCTTAGGATCGAAGTCCAGCATCCTCAGTATCAGGTCCTTGAATTTGAGGTAGTCGGAGATCGAGTGACCGGGCTCGCCGTGCCTCCTGCCCCCGGGACCGCCCGTCTCGACGCCTAGGATATCGTGCAACCGCCTCGTGCCCGGCAGCTTGTACTTCTTGCCTTCCTTGGATTTCTTCAGCACGTACGAGCCGTCCGTGGGGACTTTATCAAAGTACTTCCGCGCCTTGTGCGCTTGGTCCAGTATGTGCTTAGGCGGCATGCCCAGCACTTCAACAATCTTATTCATTTGGTCAACCTGCCAAAATAAATGCATTAAATACAGGCAAATCTTGTATACGCTTTGCAAAGCGCTCAGATATCCGCTTACCTCGTTGGCTCCGCTAAATAAAGGCTCCCCTGTATGCATTTCTACTAAAATACAACCGAGACTCCACATGTCTATCGCGAGGTCATACGGTATACCCAGCAACACTTCGGGCGATCGGTAAAATCTAGACTGTATGTACTGGTATATCTGAAAAGGCGGAATCAGTAATAAGTAGAGCTAGTTGATTCATATAATTCCTTTTCAAATGATCTTACCCTCTGTCCAAGTTGACACGAACTGCCAAAATCGACTATTTTTATTGCGCTTCGCTTGGGATTGCACAGAAGGATGTTTTCAGGCTTCAGATCACAGTGAATGATGTTCAATTCCGGCGTGGACAGGAACAGGAGGGCAGTGCACAGTTGCTGTGCGAACTTTCTCGTCAGGTTCAATGACACCCCTCGGAAATTCGTATTTCTAAGTAAATCGTAGAGGTTGTACGACAGCAGCTCAAATACCAAACACAAATGGTTCCGCCACATAAAATGCCTCTTGAGTTTAACTGGAAATTTTAAACATTTTAAAACGTCTAATTAACTACCCGCACAAATGTCATGTCCAAAACCTTACCTATATAATACTTGTTCTCGGTATCCGCTCTATTCATCATTTCCAATAACCTAACTTCGATTTGCGCTTGATTTAGGAAGGGTTTTTTGTTCTTAATGATTTTTATTGCCACCTGAGTTTGCTCTTCGTGATCGTATGCTTTCACTACTTGGCCAAAACTACCTTTACCTGTGAATCAAGCAGTTTATTTAAATAATTGTATTTTTTTTCTTAGATATAATAGTTTTCCTTATTATAAAGCAAAAATAATTAAAACGTTTTTCCACGAGACACTTGTGGATGCACTCACCTATTAACGAATCGATCTCGTACCGATCGAGGAACTTCTCCCCATTCTTGATAATATAGTCGTGGTTGTCGTCGTCCCATCCGTCGTTGTAGAGCTTTCTTTCCTTTTTGTGTGAGCCGTCCTCGCCCTGCATCTGTTGCGCCCTTCTCTTCTTTTTGGCATAGTATACCTTAAATTTAAGAAAAATCAGAATCAATCATTAGTCAATTATTCCTGGAGTGCTTAATAAAAAAATTCTTAAATAAATGTCTTCATTTTTTTTTCTTTCGTTTCACATCTCTAATTGAACTTAAAAAAAAAATTAATAATAAACTAAAGCATTTGAAGATTTATTGAATTGAAAATTAATATAATAAGCATAGGAGTTCTTCACCTTTGGAAAGAACCTTTTGGAAACTTAAGAGAGATCTTCGATACATTTGACACACTTTGAGTATGTACGCAAAACTGATAATAAAATAGAGGGATAGCCACACATACATACACACAGAAAAATAAATAAATAATCCCCCCCCCCCCCTCTTGCGCACTTTTGCTGCCTCCACCGTCTCGGCATCCTTCCCTCTCGAGCGCGGCAAACGCATATTCCTCTCGGGAACAGCAACGTGTGGCGCTGCCGCCTGCCTGTACGCGTGATAAGAATTGCGCGCGCGCACAGGAGAGACAGAGATTAACAGAAAGGGAGTGCGAGAGAGAGAGAGAGAGAGAGGGAGCGCAACGGCTCTTTCGAGGTCATTGACACTGCCGAGAGCAGCCCCAGGGCTCTCTCGCCAACTTCCCCTCTTCTGCCCACCCTCTCTCGCGCGCGCGCTCACCCCCTCGCGTGCGGCTTGGCGCTGCTGCTGCTAGACCTCCCTCCCTCTCCCTCTCTCTCCGTCTGTCTCGCAGTGTCTCCCACTTTTTCTGTCTTTGTCGTGCGCGCTTCGCTGTTATACCTGCTTGAACTTCGTCTCTGTCAGAACAGTCTTGTTTTCTACTTCTACTTCTGTCCTTTTTCCCTTCTGCCTTTCTTTTTCCCCTTCTTTTCCCCAATTGTCCCTTTCTGTCTGTGCGTACGATTTTCCCTCCCCTCCACCATTTCTATTCTTATTTTACATTCATTCAGTCTACTTTCATTTAGTATATGTCTTCTGTCTACCATCGAACCATTACGTTCGATTTGAACGTCTTCGGTTCTTAGTAAAAAACATTTTTTACAATGATCGTATATATTTAGCCCTGGCGCGGTATAGAGGGGGCCGTAAGCC